>DWNJ01001775.1:0-11446 GCA_018250275.1 Udranomia eurus
CCATGGGCGACAGTGACCACTTACCATCAGGTGGACTGCATGCCCGATTGCTACCTTCCGGTCATAAAAATACTTAATACATGGCGGTCCTCGACTGCCCAGTTTATGCGATTTTTCCTCTCGCGTATGTCCAGCTTGTGGAATGAGCTTCCTTCTAAGGCATATAAAGGCAGGTTCTACTTCAAAGCATTGGTGATACCTCTGGTGTTGCAAATGTCCCTAGTCGGTGATCACTCAACATCAGGTGGTCTGCCTCTTTCCCTAGGCTTACATTTACAAAAGGTGGTAAATAAAATAAAATTATCCAAGTCATAAAAAGCCTTGAGTTGCAGAAAAATCGTATTTTTTATCAATCAATGAATGTGCTGTCCAGAGTTTGAGCTTCTTATACTTCATTGACACTTTAAGTCGACTTTCCGAGTTTCTATTATATTGAAATGCAATCACTAATGAAGTCCTATACAAAATGTCTAGACTACTATCTAAAAATGATCATTGTTACTTACCCAAATAAAACATTACAGGCGCCAGCGATAAACATTCCAGCAATAAACATAAACTTAGCGCCGATCACTGGTAACTGCAAATAAACAATACAGTTACATACCTACTCATACTTCGTTGTTATCTTATTTCATTGATATTCAAGCTCAAACACTACCGACGAGAAAGGTTGTATCCATGCAATACGTAATTATTGTCTTTTTTAAATAATTTGGAGGTAGCAAACGAGCACGCACCTGAGGGTACTTCCGCCATGGACATCTGTGACCAACCCAAGATAGGATCATAGTTCTTTTTTAGGTCTCTTTCTAGGAGAACTACTTAGTGGAACGCCACGATTAAATATGTTTCCCTGACCATGGGCGTACCCAGGTTCTGGTCCCCCTCTAGGGGGACAAATATATATTTTTTTTATTTCCCCGGATTATATATATTAATGCATATTATTATATTGTATTGTAAATTAAGAATTTTGAATCAACAACAGTAGATAGTAGAGAGGTACACGACATCCAGGGGAGGGCAGGCTATGTATGTAGAATTCTAGTTTTCTGCGCGAGAGATGTAGCCGGCTCAAACCCTCTATCAGATAAAACGTATTGAGAGAGAAAACCTACAAATGCAATCGATGGATATTTGATTTATTGTTACCGCCAGACCTATAAATATCCGCACGTCAATGATATGGAATTCTATACTATTTTTGGAATATTAAAATTAATGAGTCTTATACAAAGATAAGGGATACAATGTTACTCAAATATTAGGTATTACCATTACTATTAGGTATTTATTAATGTAACTTGTTATACACTTTTATTTAATCCATCAACCACCACTTCTAGATTTGAATATGTACTATTTCCGGGATAAAACCTAACTTCGGATCCCAAACTACATAATATACCATTCTACATATTCCATCCGAATCCGAATTTCAGTGGTTTAATCGTGAAAATGTAAGAAACAGTTGTCTGTTAACTCTGTAGTTATTTTCGCATTTATAATATTAGTATGGTTATGGGTCTAAAACTTGGTAGCGTACTTACAAACTTGCCAAATAACGGTGAAGTCAGAAACATTATGACCGCGTAGAAGCTGAACACCATTCCGCACATGGTGTCTGAAAGCCCCTTAGAGGAGGCTTCTCGTGGGAAGAATGGGGCCATGATGCTCATTGAACAGAAGCTCATAAAGTCCACGAGGGCTAGCGACGCTAACGTTAGTCGCTGGTGGCGGGAGAGGTGCCTTACCGCGCCCGGCCGAAGTCTTGTTTGTGTTCGTACTAATCTGGAACGGAATAAATATGAGTATACTCGTAGTACCGTTATTTTAAATTTAAGTACGGTAGTAGGTCTGTATCAATCTACGGACTAGGCTCAAGTTTCCAGCTAGAAGTCGAGTCCGTGACAATCAAACCCACGTTTTACTTTAAACTTTGAGTTCTTGAGCATACATAGAATCTATAGTTTATTTTTTATTTAGGTTTAGAAAAAAATTTAAGGATTAACGATAAATGTATCAAGTGTCGTAATAATCTAGCACTCAATAATTCTGATTCTTCTGGGATTACGTCTAACAACTACAACCCAAGTGCCTACAACGAAAATAGGATAATTATGATTATCACGAAGTACCTCCTACTTTATTCAGACTTCTAATTGATCTCTCCGTAAATTTGTTAGCATCGCCGTTTACTATTTCGCCATAAAAACAATGGATAAAATCCTAAAATACAAAGTGAATGGGGAGATTGTGTAAGAATGAGGTATTCATGTGACTTAATGATTGATATTTTGTAAAAATCAACCCCTTTATAAACTGACATAAGCTCTGCTATAGTTTAAGCTACGTTTTTAAACTCTTTAGAACCGTTTATTGATGCGCTTATGATCTTGGCTAGGTATATAGGTATATTATGTATAAAGGATCACGTAGGTATAATCAAGTTCTCGTGTTTCGTCGATGGCAATGCACTTGCTATATTGCATTGGGAAATTTAATTCAATTCGAGGTGACTGTAGGTGTCAGTAGATCGTTGCAAATGTCGAAATAGCAAGAGTAGGTAGGTCACTGATCCTTTGCCTACTATGCAATGTTATTCACATAAGTAGATATGACCGACCTATCTTTCAAGCTGTAGTTCATAATATTCAGAATCTCCAAGGAGAGAATATTTTTGTGATATCATCATCAATTCATAATTATCCTTAGTTGGGTGTAGTTTTTTCAGAGAGTGAGATTAGGTGTTCTAGATGGTATTTTCGCATTTATCAACCACCGAGATATAATGTTTTTTATTTTTTTTAAATATTGGAACTCGAATGAATAGTTTTCTTCGAAACATTTTCATTTTGAGTAAAGCATGATAAACTCCCACAGTAGAGAGATTATTCCTATTGGTATGTAAACTGTTTTGTATGTGTTTGATTAAAAAAATCTGAGTTTTGAGAGAATCTAAAATTCGAAGGTTATATACTCTACTAATTCTTTAAGCTTATTAATTCTTGAGGACTGAGATAGAAAAGTTGTGTACAGTGCGATTTTATGACATCATTTTGACATTTGTTAATTGTTTCAAAAAACAGCAAACAAACGCACAATATAATGACGTGATGCTACCGTTTTTAATTTATTGTCAGAAAAAGTTTTTATCTGTGATAATAATATTGATATTTTTACAACTTTAGTATTTAATCCAGTTTCAGTTAACCTTGAACAATTTTAGAATAGATAATTTCTCTGATTATTTTCATAACATATTGGCTAGATAGATAGTTCGCAAAAGAGCGATGATAATTATGTATGATGTTTATGATTTTTTTTATAACCTTGAGGTAGTAAACGCGCATTCGTCACTGCCGCGTCACTGCCGCCCATGGACATCTGTTATCAACCAAAAACAGAATTGAAGTTTTTTTTAGGTCCACCACAGATGCGTTTCTACCCCTGGGGACTAAGTTGGAAGGCCTCGGTTAACGTGTGGAACGCCCTGACCACATCGTTTAAACCAGAATACACCAGTAAGAACACTGCTGTTATAAGGCAGAAATAGGTGTGGCGGTAGTGCATCCGGATTGAATTGTAAAAGATTCTACCACCTTCGATCCTGACTAAGGAGAACCATAACTCTATTGTTACCTCTGAAGCTTAAGTACAAATATGATTAGTGTTATCTGATTTTGAAATCAAGGACAGCTTGTTATGTTCGAACTAATAAGAATTTATAAAGTACTTTACCTAAATATCCTTATTTTCAATAAATACTTTTGATTCTTAGTGAAACGTTAAAATAAAAACACATTTCTACTACTACTACTTTTACATGGATTTCTTTCTACAAATTAAAGAAGTTACACCATGTTGATCAGATACCTACGGATTGTGCGAATAAAAATATTAGCCCAATCACAATTCACGTAATAGAAGTATTGCAACATAAGCATGGCTTTGATAAAATATTTAAATCCTCTCGTGTCTCGTATATCATATAATACACAACCCACCGTTCTCTCAAGATTCTGATCTCTGAAGGTACATCGTCTGGGGGTCCACCAGACCAGGAATGCACTCGGCGTAGCCGCCCCGAGTCAGGCAAGGAGCACCGGCCAGCCCACGTGGCCGCCAAATCCTCCGCATGAGTCGAGGTTTTCATCAGCTTACTATCAAACACTATCGTTTCAGAGGACGACGCTAATCCCTCCACAGCACTGTTCGAACGGTTAGTCCTGCAATTGAGGTTCGCATCACTTAGTAACGGCGTATTGTCGTCTGAATCGGCGCACTCCTTATTCATACTAATGTTCGTTACTAAATTAATGTGTAGACTGTAAACAAATCGGAGATATCGCGTGTCAGCGGAGAGGGCCGAACGCGGACTGGACAATATGCATCTACCTTACATATCAATATTCGTATCTTATCGGGTGTAAATAAAAACTTCCGAAGGAATAGGGGCACTTGTTAATTTCCAAGGAACGGTACGATAAACAAATAAAATCAGGGTTACGAACGAAAATAGAAATTGTAACTAGCCTTGTGTAGTGTACATTTTGGGTATCGCTTAATTTTTCTTTTCTTTCCTAATCTAATTGTAAGGACCTATTCGAGAAAGTACTTCCACAATACATGTTAGATGCTACATTGGTTAAAAGGGGAAAATTACCCATCCGGTATGAAAACAAAGTTGGTAGTTTATTTAATTGATGTAGACCAGATGCACCTACTTCTTTAATAGTTTCCCACAGCTGATTATTTTATTCTTTTTAATGGCGGTTTTACTTTTTTGGTAAAACAATTGTTTAAAAGTCTAGGAATCTAGATTCTTAAGGTGAAGTCAAATGGTCGTGACGGTAAACTTTCTTTAAATTGTTTTTTCTGTAATAAATCATTTACTCAAAATTAGAATTATACATTATTATAATCATAATACCCGTGAAAGACCGGATTTTTTTTGGTTATAAGATAGTAATAAATTCCAAATAACATCAAATCCAGTTATTAAGCCGCTATAATGCAAGATTAAAAACAAAGTATTTCCACAATTTCCTTTATTTAAACCAAATATATATTAGATATACAAGTATTTTCGCTTACAATCTATTTAACAATGACATTGTATCCAATATAATATGCATTCGGAAGTATTTTACTGTAAGCATACAAAAATAATTTATCCAGCTTTGATGCGATATTAATTACCCTTATTTTATTCAAAAATATACTATGATATCTTATTCTAAGAATAGGCTCTATTCGCGGCCAAATTCAATAAATATATTATTTAATATTATTTATTATACATATGAAGTCTTTGAAAAACGTGAAGTCCAGCTTTATATCGATGTGGTATTTATGATAATGTAATAATAGACCCTAATAAATTCCATAATATATTTTTTACAATTAAGTGTTCAATCATGGCAGCAAACATAAATGCAATATGTATTATTTATTAATCATTAATTACACAAGTCCGATGAACATTATCTGATCATCGATGGATGATGCTCGACCATCTAGGTTTCCGAGACCGACAGGAGAATAAATAAACTCACTTTACCCAAACTATCTTTTGATACGTTTATTAAGCATCTAAAACTGTCTTAGTTTAACTGATAGCTAAAAAAAATTACATTTAAATTCTAACCGCAGTAGATAGTGACAGCAGGCTTTAAATTCAACAATAATCTGCGGGCTTTGCGAATTATATTTTTACCTATTCCCTTTAAACTTAAACGCCTATGAAATCTCATATTTAATATTAAATTAAGGACTTGGCCCAAACATGTTTTGAACATAAACGTTTTAGTTCGTACACATACACTAAGTAATATACATATATTAGGTACCTAGAGTCCAATTGTCTTGTAAATATAAAAAAATGACTCATTAGTTTAAATACGAGAAAAAAGTATACGTCCAATAAGCCGTCTGCAGTCCTAACGTTGGGTAATCATAATTTCAATTGCGCCAGTTCTTGAAGCAATGCCGCTTCGTTCTCAATCTTGGCCAGTTGATTCAGTTCCAGCTGCTTACCGGACGACCTCTGCTGCTTCAGCTTGTCTATGTCGCTTAGTTTCTGAACACAAAAATAAACATCATTTATCGTAGACTAACGTTTTATGCCTCCCAAATAGTATTTTCCTCACACATAAAAGGTTTTGTTTTCCAATGCATCTGAGTAAAGTTTCACAATGACCGGCTGAGTAGTTAAAGAGAAAGGAATAAAAATACATTCGCATTCAATTTGGTGTTAAATAGGGTCGGATTCTTTTTAATAAGATATGAGTTTATGTTTTTCTGGTTTGAGGGTGGCTGGCTGAACTTTGACGGGGGTGACGAATCTTTATATGTGACTTTGCCATGGTATATGGTATATATGGACCTTATTCAGATGAATTTAATCGGCAATAGAGGGTTTTTACTCTTAGGTGGGAATTGAATCCAAAATCCTGGACATAGTAATTAGTAAGTGGTAATCAGTAAGTGAACCCACCTTGTTTATGTTCTTGATCTTCTTGTCTTTGTCAGGATCCCCAGTTGAGATGAAGGGCGGGCGGGGCGTGGCCGAGGGCGGCGGGGACGACTCCCGCTCTTCCGCCTTACGTGCCTTGCGAGCTTCGCGTTTCTCCTTCTGCTTTATCGCTTGCTTCGATGGTGCCGCTGAGAAATAGAATTGTGGACCATGGCAATGAATTTTGGAGGACCACATGAATATTTTAAAGGTAGGTAGAACCTTTTACGGTTCGACTCCGGAGTCACCACCGTCATACCTATTTCCACCTTATAAAACAGTGTTTTTGGTGCTGCGTTGTCGTAGATGTCCATGGGCACCCTCAGGTGGACTGAGTTTGCTATCTGCATGGTATAAAAAATTTAGTAGTGCAGTAAGTATTCGAATAGCGCCTACAGACAGTGCTCGTTATACTTTATGCATGTAATTTAAAGAACTTGAAAACATATTAATATAATGATTACTGGTTCCTATCAGAAATACTTTGATTGCGAGAACAGTTTGAACGAGAGATGTGAGCCTATCAGTGGACTTGCCTTAGCTTCCTAGATATAACAAACTTACCATTAACATTCTCGCCAGGCTTATGTGGTTTCTCATACTCGTGCAGAGTGAACGTCGAAGGCTTGTTCCTAGCCCCAGGTGGGCGGTACGCAGCTGCTGGCTTCGCTGTGGTGTCTTGGATACCTTTAGGTGCGCTCTTGGACAATTCGCTCTTCGGAAACGACCCGGGCCTCCAATTAATATCCAGCAGATACTCCTTCTCAGCGCAGACGCGCTTGTGCATCAGAACGCCGGTGTGATGCCAGATTTTGTAACTGGGAAAAAAATGGACGGATTTAAAATACTTTATTTAATGTTAGCAGATCTTTAATAACTAAGAATATTATTTAAATCAATTATGATAAATCAAACATTTTATCCTCGTTATCACGTGACTGCAAACGGCGCATGACGTAAAACTAGGGGCGTTACATCACACAAACAAGGTTATATAATTGAATATATATATATATACATTGAATAGCATCCGATGTTAGTGTTTAAAGAGGCGTTACGTCACAGCGACGCCATGGTAGAAATTAGCGTTTTGGCGGGAAATATTGAAGATGAAATTTATTTTTTACATTTTAAATTATTATACAAGTGATATTTTATTTGTAATTTTTTTTTTGAATTATATTTTATGCCTATCTATGAATAAAAAAATCGTCTACACCCCTATTGCAGTAGGTACTTAATTATGCGATGTCATACCTTTTATCGGAAATGAAAAATGTAAATAAATATTTTAACTGAATTTAAAGCTCAGTGCAGAGACAAATATCCTTTACATTTGGTGATTTTTTTCACAATTTTTCGTCATTTTAATACGGAACCTGACGGAGGAAAATGACGATTGTTGTCGACTACTATGCGATCTCTAATAACAAAAAATATGTAACGGCGACAGACCCGTTGCCGACGGTGAGCCGGGGGTAGGTGGTGGCCGTGAGGAAGGTCTCGGCGCGCGGGTCCCACAGCAGGCGCGTGGTGTCGGGCGCCGCGCACGCGCCCAGCCGCCGCCAGCCGCGCACGTCCCACACCTCGATGTGCCCTGTCGCGATGTTGCCGAACCCGCCCAGGATCACTAGTGTTGCCGTGTTAAGGAGTTTGTCGCGACATTTAGAATATAATATATTCACGAACTACAATTACAACAACATACAAACTAAAGAAAGACTAGATAGTGCACAAAAAAAAATGGGAGAATAATTTTGTGCTGCAGTTTGTTTCGTGAAATCCCTTTCCGATCATAGCGCAAAGCCAATTACACAATACGACACAATATGCAGACAATTTGACCATATGTTGGTCGTTAAGACTACGCTCACTTTGGACGCATCTTCGTACGTTCGTTGTCGTCGTTCGTACGTTGGCTACGTACGTACGACTAGTACGCACCAGTTGAAATAAGCTATACTGTATTCCAAACATTCCCCAAATGTGGCGAGACATGCTCAATAGTGCAACATAAAAAAGGTTGCAGTTACAGTTTCAGTTAGATTGTAACTCTTTTCAAATAATCAGTTGCAATAGATCAACAAATTAGTTGCAATAGAAAAATACACATAATTAAGCCATTTAAAAAGGATATTATTCCCTTCGGGCGGGAAATAGATAGAATTCCAAGCACCGGAACCGAACTCAAAGAGCGGTTCACACTTGGCATTGAAGATGGTAGCCTTAGCCGGAGCATGGCCATACACCGCCACCCACTCGTTCCAATTTCCCGGATTCCAGGCGATCGCGTGGATTGGACCCTCCTTGCCTAGAAAAATAAAGAGTTTTAAAGAATTTCTTTCCGTAGGCTATTTGCTCTTGGTCTACCAGAGACCGAGTACCTGGACTTAAAACTGACAGACTAATGGAAATAGGCGTACCTTCATACTATCAGATGGTCTAAGTGCATTAAAAATGTTTAAAAAAATTAAGCTATTGTAATACGGTTTTAAATGTGATGAAAAGATCATTGTGCACTTCATCTTTAACTCACTGAATATTACATTGCCAGCATTCCCCTTGACATCTCCATGCGCCAGTGTTTGTTTTCCGTAATATGATCCACCAGTTTTATCTACCTGCAATGCCAAAATAATCCAACTAATTGAAAAAATGTAAGAGATTAATGTACTTATGCAAAAATAATGAAGAAATATTACCTATAAAAATGTAAGGAAGATAAAATTGCCTTCCTATGATATTCTTTACATTACATTATATTATAATGTAGTAGGTTAACATCATAGTGTGAAAATATTTTTTGGATGTAAATTTGAATAAATATTGAATTCGGCTTTTTAGCCGAACTTTTGTTCCTTATAGATTGTACAACCTTTTGTATGGACCAAAATGTATACAATGCTGATAGAACAATCTAGTTTCAAGTAAAAGTAAATCATTATTGTGTGATTATTAATCACGCTTCAATGTTTTATTACAATGATATAAATATAAATGCAATACTAACATCAGTTTGGGTCATAACAAATACATTAGTCCCTCGTCTATTCCAGTAGAATGTAGCCTTGTCTGCCTGGAAAGATGACCTGCTCACAACAGCATTTGTCATTTCAAATTGCGGGTACTTAAATATCCGCCAGAACGATGGCTGTCCCGATTTACCTGAAATAAACCACAAGATCTATAAGATACTTTTATCCAAAATGCAATTATGCATATTGTTGTCCTAAGTAGGTCCTTCTTTATATTCAGTTGAACTGAGTAAAAAGGACGAAAAAAAATTAACTCATTCACACTCACAGCCCCCACTACACACTAGGATTCCCTGTGTCCAGGACAGAAATTTATCCAAATTTCTGCCTCACTGGGAATTGAACTCAGGACCCTCCAAATGGCAGTCTGGCATGGTGACCATTGCACCATACAGGTCGTCAAATACTTGATCGAGATATATTGATATTATTCAGATATGGACATAAAATTCAAGTTTAAATTCAATACTATTTCATAATATGTAAGCAATAAAAAGTTAGTCTTAAAATTAAAAAACAAAACATGCATCTAAATACCACAACTTGGGGAAATCTTTACGATTGTGAGTTGCGAGTTGAACATACAAATGAAGTTTAACAACCCGCATTAAATTTAAGAAAAAAGGTGCCAACATTTGTTACTGTGACAGCTATGACAAATTTTGGCACCATCTTTCTCCAGTTTTACTAATCAATCTAGTGTATGAAATATACCTAAGGTAAATGTAGATAGGTAATAATTTGGTCCAGGGCTTGGGGATATGGAGAAACATTTCAATTTGTCTGCTGATATGTTTTGGACATAACGATCGAGCTTCGCATCTTCATAAATCAACACTCTATTGTTGATCTGTATTGCGAACAACTTCTCATCTGATGCCCATTTTGGCTCCCTAAAATCAGATAAAAAAGCAATTAAGTGATGTTATGCTCTGTTGAGTAATGAGTTGTTTATCAAAAAATATATATTAAAATGCCAAATTGTGTTGCCATAAAATATAAATAAAACATATTGCATTTATAATCTACTGTCTCTTTTGTTTTAATACATTATTAAAATTTTAACAATAAGAATATCTGAAATCTTTACCCATCAGATTGATTTTTCTGTACAAATGAGCCGACTAGCTCCCCATTTGCAGATTTGTGTACAAAAATATTTGGTTTACCCTGTAAAAAATAAAAAAATTAATATGAATACATTAAGATACTAATTTTATGTGTCTTATTAGACAAGTTTTTTTTTTTATTTTACCTGGGGATTCTCTTTTGTGATGGCAAACATTTCCCTGACAGTGAAATATGTGTCGAGGGGAGAAAAGTACATTTCCTTAACATTTCCATCTATAGTGGCTGCAACTGACCAATCCGCACAAGACACAATTTCGGCTCTACAACATAATCACATCACAGTATTAAATTTAATAGTTTACACATACTGAAATAAAGAAAAGCTGAATTTACATAATCTATAGTTACATAATTCATATAAAGTGTATGTATGGATCTCATAAAAATGTTTGCATGCACAATTTAATATTAATGTATTGCAGATACAGTGCAGTAAAACACAATAATTGTGAAGTGAATTTACTGCAGAGTATAGCTAATATCATTTAGTCATTCAAGTAAAGGCCTCTAGCCCAAAAAAATATAGTACAAGTATCACAGGTATCACATTTTATATATTAATACTAATCTATACTTTAAATCTGGTCCACATTACAAGAATACATAGTATTATGTATTGCTATTGTTAATGATATCTAAATACATATTTTGTTATAACTCTAATGTAATTGTGTGTACAATGTTTCTTAAGACTTAGACAATAATTTTACAATAGTGAACCAAACAAGATAAATTTTAGTACAGAATCTTTAAAGATATA
>DWNJ01001776.1:0-11442 GCA_018250275.1 Udranomia eurus
TCACTAACTAAAAGAGTGAACGATCTGTCCTTTATTGATTAAAAAATCATCTCTCGCATCTCTCAACATCGCTCGCTTGTTTTGATACTGCCCCTTCTGCGATAAGATTAAGGAAAGGAAGGATATATCTATGAATGTTTATAAAATATATTTTTAAATTTTAAAAGTTTGTTCGTGTGACATCACGTTACCTCGTTCAGTCACGAGCTTAAAAAACCTAAGAGGCAGAGAATGGGGGATCCAGTTCGCCTAGTTCATCTTTCGACACTCTTTCGACCTACTTCGTTCGCGAACTACAACAAACAAAACTAGTGCAATAATACTAAAAAATGAAACAGACACAGACCTTTATTTTTTTTAGGTTAACTGGTTAGTTTGTCTTGCATTTTGGTTTTGAGACCCTAGATGTGAAGGTAGGACAGGTGAACAAAGAAACGAACTTTCAAATAATAGTTTAGACAGCCGCTTGACTATGTATGGCAGGTCTTGAAACAATGTAGCAGGAAATATTTCGTAAAGAGGTTGTTCTGACGCATCAATTGTCACACTGGCATTGTTACGCACTGGTCAGCGGCCATCAATCAACCGCTGGGCAGTCATGGTAGGGTGTAACCAAATTACCGTGTTGCGAGCATGCCAGGAAATCGGACTATCTTGCATAGTGCCTTCCTCGTAGACATAATGATTGGGTACTCGTTTAATCACAATCGTTTGCTTGCTATCTATAGAAATAAACGAGTACACAGTAATTACTGGTATATGATTAGAAATACCAAATTTGGTAGTTAATTTGACATTGATATAAAATCACCTGTGTAGTATGTGAATCAATGAAATAGTCTATTCTAAAGTCTATTAAAAGTTGTGTGAAACTGTAGTGGAATATATTACGTACTATAACTATATAAGAGACTTACTTCATCTTAATCCGGAATTCTGTATCACCCGTTTTATAAGTAAAGGGATAGATGACATTTCGAGGGCATACAATTAGATAGAGAAAAGAGTAATAAAGCGTAAAAAATTATTTAAAATAAATCTTTAATTTTAAATTTGTCATCTGCAATCTTATAAACTATATATGTTTATTTGAACATGCTTGGTTATGTCACAAAATAAATTCGTTTCGAAATTCAAAATAAATGTTTAGGGTACACATGATTACTGAATGTTGCAGGACGTCTGTATGCACAATAGATTGATAATGCCTTTTCCTTTTCTGTTCATAGCACTAACATTTCATTCTTTGCAGCAATATATTGTCCATATTTGTATTTATTGCTGTAGTCATAGTACCAGTAATATAATAAAAATAGAATTTCATACCAAACTGAGGACATAGAAAAAAAACAATCGTTGAAAGTCATTGCTAAATTTAGACAGTGCTGTGGGAAAAATGTCACTTGACAATAATGTTCTCACGTATTTGAACCAAATCTTTTCTAATGACTGACAATGCAAGATGCACATACATAATGGCACGCGAAGCCAATGTTATTGCTTGCTTTTATTACAACGGATTATTAAAGCTAGTAACGCTCTGCTTCAATCTAAAAACTGTTGCTAGCCGGCGATACATTTGCGACTCGCGAGACGACCTCCGGTGTTGCAGGTCAAAAGGCGGCAATGACTAACTAACCTCAGGTGCCTGACTTTTCGCTAGATTAACTCTAAAACATGCTAGTTTAACTTGAACGCGGCTATCATTATTAGTTTTTCTTTGTATTAGTTAACAAGTAGTAAAGTTAAAGGTGATAGTGAAATTTAAGTTGGTAGAACCGTTTACGGTTCGACTCCGGAGTCACCACCGCCACACCTATTTCTGCCTGATAACATGAGTTCTTTCTATCGCGTTCTGGTTTGAAGAGTGTGGCCAGGGATACTTAGTACTTAACCGAGGCTTTTCAACTTAGTCCACAGCGGTAGCAACGCGTTTGTGGTTAGCCTAAGAAACTTCGATCCTGTCTTTGTTGGATTGGGTTGGGTTAATTACAATTTTCCACGGGTGGCAGTGACTTATCATCAGTTGGACTGCCTGCAGCTACCTCAATGTTATAAAAAAAGTAACGTTAGGCATAGTCGACAGTTATTACCGATTACTAAGCATTATTCTTATCTTACTTAGATATGCATGGGCGACAGCATTTTTTAATTAAACGGTCTGCATGCATATGGACCGTTAGCACTCCTTTTACATTAATGAAATCTATTTCTTTATCACACCTGGGTGCTAACAAAACATTACCTCTGTAATTTAAAATTTGCACTTAAATGCGAAAAATATTAATATTTTCTAATTGCATGGATGTATGTATGTATATTGTACTCTACATTTTCTAATTTTAATTCAAAATCTTAAGATGTTCTCTTAATTATACTATCTTAAATTGCTTCCTCATCAATATATTGAATATTATTATATTTAGTGTAACGGCGAAGAACGCCGAGGTTCAGATAAACCATCTATTTGTTAAATGGTATAACAAGGCGTTATTTTCGTAACTTTCCCAATATAGCTCTGATGGGAACGAAGGAAGTTGCATAATATAAACTGTGGGAACAATCTGCTTGTAAGTATAACAATACTGAACGCAATGTTTTGACAGCGTCGTAATATCAAGGCTAATACATGGCGCCCTCTCGCTACTAAAAAAATAACTCGTCAAACTGCTACCTAGTTTTGGAATTCATGGTTACAAATTCTTCATAGAAACACAAGTGAAATAATAGAAAAAAATATTTTTGATAAGTAAAATGATAGAAAAAAATATTTTTGATAAGTAAAATGATAGAAAAAAATATTTTTAATAAGTAGAATGATAGAAAAAAATATTTTTTAACGAAAAACATTAGTAAAATAAAACAATTTTGAAAACTAAGTTTGCGCGCTTGTTAAGTATCTTTTGTAGGTTGTGATCGTATAACAGACAAGACAATTTCGTAGTCCAATCATATCTGCAAGTCTTCAAATCTTCATACAATGTTGGCGTCAATGACACTAAAACACGGATAGGCCTCATTACGGTAACTTCATGACTTGTCCAGCTGGTGCCAGTATTTTTGACTTGTAAACAAGCCTTTCTACTGCCGATTGTCATGTTAGACCGTTTGGGATTGCAAATCGTGGCGCGAAATAATCAGTAGACACCAATGATGTCACCAGGAACTGTAAAACAGTGGAAATCGCAACAACAGCATGCATTTTAATTAATGACGCATACTCTACTTAATTAATGAGCTGTTAACACATAATCCATTTTCCTTCTGTAAAAATTGTCTGTTTCATCAAAATTAGGGATTGATTTCGATCATTAGATCCAAACCAAGTATGGTCTATAATAATATAATTGTCTAATCATTTGTCTCTGTACGTGTGAGTGGTTATATAAAATGCAGTTTTGAGATTTTTTGTTTTGGGTGAAACGCTCTAAGGCTCTACTTTTAATATAGATAATATACACTTCCAAATTAATAAAATAAATAAACATTGTTGCCATCAATGACTTTTTCATACCACTGAGTTTCAAATCACAATGATTCTAAAGAAGTTTCATTTCAATAAAATATAAATAGTCAATAATGTACTGATCCAAGAGTGTTGAAACGTAACTGACTGTACGTAATTACAAATTAAATTTGTTCTAGTAATATTGATTGCTTAATCGACCCATGAAAACGATAATCCCGCCGTTAAAGTCACCTACTTCTAGTACACAATAAATAAATCTGTTTACGTAATATTAGGTAACAAGTATACCGTAAAATCAACCATAGTTGTTTAATTATTACGCATCATTGTTAAAAAAACAAGGATTATAAATAGTGGTTGCTAGCTTGTCATAAAATCTTAATGTGACATAATATTTTAATAGTAAATTTCACATAATATTAAAAAAAAATAACTTTTAGCCAGGAATCTAAATTTCTGCCTCGTTGGGAATCGACCCCAGGACGCTTCGAACGGCAGTCCAGCATGATGACCATCTAGTTTTCATAATCTGTGCGAAATACCTTCGTATAACCTAGCCTCGACAAAATTAGAATTTTACTGTGTCCTTTTATTTGTAACAAAACATTGTCTAATTCATATAACAAACCCGTTAACATAAAACAACCAGTGTGATACAGGTTGTTTTATATCTCTTATGTCATTAAGAAAACGTAATGTAAATAAAAAGTAACTAAAGCTGTTCGGTGCTATTAATGGCATCTTCTGTAAATCGAATACAGTTTCATTTATCCCATTTTTAAAGTTGTTTTTCCAGTTCACTTTTAAACTTTCACTGTTAAGACATTTAAAGTTGAAGAGTTTGAAATTTATTAAAAACAATAATTGTGTAACATTATCTTTTCCAGCAGTTTGTGTTATCGCGTTTACTTTATTTTTACTTCTATTCTTGTTTCAGACAATATGGTGCGGAGTAGCCGTTTTGATGTTAGTGTGGGGTGTAAACGGCCACGGGCGGCTAATTGAGCCACCATCGCGCGCCTCCGCCTGGCGGTACGGCTTCGACACACCACACAACTACAACGACCACGAGCTCTACTGCGGAGGTTTCACGAGACAATGGAACAGAAACAACGGGAAGTGTGGCGTCTGCGGCGACGCCTGGGACGGAGCACCACCACGACCGCACGAGTACGGCGGCAGGTTCTACAAAGGCGTCATCGTCCGCAAATACGCGCCGCGCGACATCATCAGCATCAAGGTTGAGTTGACGGCATCTCACAACGGATTCTTCGAGTTCAGAGTCTGTGAGGACCACAAGGACACGACGCAAGATTGCCTTGACCAGAACGTTCTGCTTCTAGGCGGTAGGAACGCGAGCAAATACTACCCTAAAGAGGGGAACAAGGTTTACGAGATGAAGTATCAACTGCCGGAGGGACTCGAGTGTTCCCATTGCGTTCTTCAATGGAGATACATAGCTGGGAACAACTGGGGCACTTGCCCTGATGGGACAGGTGCTGTGGGGTGCGGGCCTCAGGAGGAATTCCGGGCCTGTGCGGACATAGCGATAGGAGACAAGTTCACAACGACCACAAGACGCCCAAGACCGACGTACGTGCCGCCCAGCAGGAAGCCTGTTCTGCCCGTACCAGAAGAGACTTCTGGAAGCGCGTGGTACGGCATCCTCATTGCATTCGTCACGCTGTTAGTCGCTGTCGCAGTGCTGGCTGGCATCTACCTGTACTATTACAGAGGAGGCATGAGGATAAAGAGTCTGCTGAAGTCGAAGAAAGCGCCACCAGCACCTGTCCCGCCACCAAGACACAAGAGGTCCTCGTTGTCCAGAGAATCACCTCCAGAAATATCCTCCCCGAAACCAATCACCGAATCCGGTTTCGAAACCGTAGACTTAAGAGCCAAATGATATTCCCAACGAATTTACGAAAACAACACTGCCTTTAGTGATAAAGTATGATAGATAGCATTCGACGTATGTGCGTGATTGGAATTGGACGATTGATTCGATTCGGGGAAGTGTTTAGAATCGCCCGAAAGTTAAACGCAGAAATAAATTATTGTGCAAAAAAAAACCAGAAACAATCTACAACATTTGGATAATTTATTAATCTGTATAGTATAGTGACGTAGATCCAACATTCCGAATACACCCCCAGTGTAAATTTCGATCTGAATGTATAATTTTAAGTTAGATTTAATTCGAAACTTTGTAAATTATATTTATGATTAGATTAAACGCTTAAATGTTACGGCCTTGGTTTATTCCACATCCTGCTAAAATAGACCAGTTTTTTGGTATCTAATTGAGCGTCACGACACGATTTTCCTATTGATATTCCTAAATTAGAGCGTTCACGTTTTTATATGCTAAATTAAATATGCATACAGTATTTTGCAGCTGATTATGGATCTCGTATAGTGACTTCTTTAATAATTCTGTAGTAGTCGTTTAGTAAATCTCTAAACCCGTTACTACATTGACTGCTCATCTTTTAAAGTAGTCACTTTAAAAGATTTTGACTTAATTTGACACTCATTTTATCTCACAACACATTCTCAAACACATCTACACCTATAGTATAATAAAACTGTAGAAGAGTTCAATTCTGTACATTCAATAAAAACAAAAAATACTCCTAGGGGTAACACAAGCCAAGAAAATCGTTTTGAAAACTTTGTCTGTTGTCCGGCTTTCACGAAAAAACTATTAGGCGGATTTTGATGTAACTTTTTTTGTTATATAAATATTAGTTTCCCGCAACATATAGGCTTTAATATATAATTACTGAATATTATTCAACTAATGAGTTAACACAACATTGATTGTCAGGCGGTACGAGATTCGCCGGATAATCTAGTATTTAAGAAATCTATTAATATTTAACGGCACATTTGACGCTGTAGGATAATATGACACGTTACATTACGTTACGGAACAATACATTACGAGTAAGAGTATTGTTTTAAAATATATGAAAAAGTAAGCATTGACACTAATACTAATAATTTTCTAGTATCAGTACAATTTACTCTTACTTTTACTGATTTTATATAATAAAATATATCAAGGAACTGTCCATACCAATATTTTGATGAATCGACGAACATGAAATATATGATGTTGTATTGCTGAAACTAAAGAAAAAATAAATATCGTATTTCGAAACCCCGGTATCAAAATCCAAGAATTTAGGACAATGCCCCACTAATCCTATTTAATCTACATATTTTATTTAATATCTATTCTTTACGCAACTGGCAACAAGTCACAGTCAAACGTCACGTCACTGTCACTCGGCACCCAAAGACAATCTCAAAACAAACGTGCTGGTAAAAATTGAAAAAAGTACACAAAAGGGGCGTATAAATTCACTGAAAAGGCTTCATAAATGAAAAATGGCGGTCCAGCCACAGCACATGCAGGATGGTATCGTGGAGCGTCGGTTGCGTCCCATTTACGGTGAATATGCCGTGTGTATCCGGGGTATGTTTTCGGAGGTAATATTTACGTTAATGTGATTGAATTTGGTTGTAGATTGGTTGGACAATGGTAACAATAAGAAAGCGCTGCAGGAGGCGGAGAAGGTATTGAAGAAGAGTCCGACGTTGCAGGCGGCGCGGGCTTTGAAAGCTCTGGCGCTTTTTAGGTTAGGAAAGGCCTCAGAAGCTCATACCGTGTTGAACGCCCTTGCTGAAGAGAAGCCCAGTGACGACACCACGCTCCAGGCGATGACTATCACGTATAGAGAGTCGCAGGAATGTAAGTTGACCATGTCTTAGTGGGTAGCTTTACAAAGATTACTTGTAGGGAACTTAGTTTTGTTTCCAAGGTCTGGGTTCAGATCTTATTACATTTACCAACGTTATTTAGGAATATTATAATCATATGTTCGTAGTATCATATCATACATCATAATCTAATGTTCAATTCATCTTGATATTGTTGCTTTAGTTACCTTTAAGAATCATATTTCATTTTTATTGCGAGAACTGCACACAAAGACTTTAAATATTACTATTTTATATTATAGACAATGAATATGAAGTGAAACTAGTGTGTATATTTTTGTAAATTGTCTCAACTGTGGAAGCTAAATCGAATATTGTGCATAAATGAATACCTGTTGATGCTTCGACAACACATTTAATTATTTTGTTTTCCTATATCTTGATGTTTATCAAAGACATTAACGTCTAAAATCATGTTATTTGACTGAAATAATGTTAACATGCATTTTCATTTATTTCCTATATATATCCATATTATTAGTATGTCAATACTAGAAAACTGTCTTAGGGATATATATATTCATATAAAAAAATTGTTACGCTTGAGTGGGTTCACTTCAATAGTGCAGTAGGGGAGAGCGGAACATATCCATTTCTTGTAACCATAGTAGTAACAACATGTTACTTAATCACTCGTACATTATCTTCAAGAATAATTTTAATCCAATATTCAACCGTAATATGGCTTTTTAAAATTCTGAATCATATTAATGTTTGATAAGTTTGCTTTGCAAGTAATGTCTGCCATGACCATTGTAATTCTAGGTTTAATAAGAATCAATAATCACATTGGTAGCAGTATTAGGTAATTAGGTAACTTACTACTAGTTACTTTATGCTAAAGTAAGAAGACATATTTGTTAGTTTAATATGTATATAAATATAGGTTACTCACAGAATATAATTAATATATTTACTTTTTAGATTCCTTTTTATATTAATATAATTCCTTTTTAGAAGATAAGAAATTGTGATTGAATGGTACTCCTTTTCTGTGTCAATTACTTACATCTTTGCAGTTTCACAAGCTAGGCATACAGTAGGTATTCAAAATGTGTTCCTTTCCATAGACTCGTAATTCCACCACTATGTGCTGTCTTTAGTTATATATTTATGAGCTATGTATAGGTATATATCTTTGCTTTGCTCAGAATAGCTTTAAAGGTGGAAAAATATTTTGTGGCTTGACTCCGAATGCACTAGTACCACCACTGGCAGAAATAAGCCAATCACTGTGTCTTTGACTTGTACCTGTCTTCTCATTTTAAGGGCAATGGAGAAACACTTAATCTAGATGTACAAAACAAAATATTGCAAATTATCCTCACCTCCCTTTCAGTGCAGAAGGTATGCAAGATATACGAAGCGGCTGTGAAAGAGGAACCCCTGAGCGAGGAGCTCCGGTCCCACCTCTTCATGTCTTACGTCCGTGTGAGCAACCCTCGCGCTCAGCAGCGCGTAGCCATGGCCCTATACAAGTTTGCACCCAAGAACCCCTACTACTTCTGGGCAGTCATGAGCATCGTGCTACAGGTATGGCTTCAATCCATCTTTTACATAGAAGCTACTATTCAAAATAATATCCAAAATAGTACACCAAAAATACAAATAGATTGAATACTTTTTACAGTGCATATTATAGAATACTTATCAAAGTTGATACATTTATAGCTATTAGCATTTGTCTGACACGAAAGTTTATGTGCCAGACTAAAGTTTTGTTATATGTTTATTTATTTTATTCCATCCATCCGTCAGCCTAGATTGTTCACTGCTCAACATAGACCTCCTCTGTTCGATGTCACTGTGAACTTACACCTATTTTCTTGCCGCTGTGTTCTGGTTTGAAAGGTATGTTCAGGGAGAGCGAGATACTTAAACGAGGCGGGAGTCCTCAGGGGTAGCAACACATTTGTGCTCGAACTAAGAGAGAACATTGTTCCTGTTTGATTACAGATGTTCATGGGAGGCAGTGACCAATTACTATCAAATGGACTGCATGCTCATTTGCTACCTTCCAGTTATGAAATATATACATATATTTAACTAATAAAATAAAATAAAAATATATTTAACTAATGATTTCAATAGATGTGCTATATTATTTAATAGGTGCATTCCAATGAACGAAACGAAAACATAGACAGACAAAACTTAAAGAAAGCTTGTTTGTGTATATTATCATGTAAATATGAGTTCAATTAACACAGTTAATTTGGAATCACAAACAGGCACTTCAATTTTATTTGCATCTATAATTAATTCCCCCTTTTTCCTCATTACAGGCAAAAGCAGCAGAAGATGACACGAAAAGAAATATACTCCTCGCTCTAGCTCAAAGAATGGTGGACAATTTTATAATGGAGAACAAAATGGAGGCTGAGCAGGAAGCACGGTTGTACATCATGATACTAGAACTTCAGGAGAAATGGGAGGATATCTTGAAGTTTATCGAAGGTCCTCTCTACTCCCAATTGATCCCAGGCTCAACTGCCCAAGCCTGTATACCTTATTTGAAGAAACTTGGCCACTGGAGAAGACTGAATCTTATTTGCAAAGAGTTATTATGGGACAATCAAGATAGATGGGACTTCTACTTGCCTTATTTCGACTCTGTCTTCCAACTGATGAATGGTAACGACAATAGTGTTAATGATACCGAATGTACAGCGGACGATACAGCGGAGAAGTGCCACGAGTTTATATGTCAATTAGTTGAAAGCATGTCTTCCGGGAGGACGTTAAGGGGGCCTTATTTGGCTAGATTGGAGCTGTGGAAACGGCTGTCCAAGGATGGGGACCCCACAGCTCTGCTTGGCAGTGGGGTTGCATTGTGTGTGCAGTATTTGAGGGTGTTTGCTAATAAACCGTGTGCTGTGCCGGACCTTAGGCCGTATCTAGTAATGATACCGCAGAAGGAGAGAGAAGAGCACAGCAGAGACTTTTTAACGTGTTTAGGCTTTGACGAGAACAGTGAACCCCAGACTGTAAGTTCTTTGTTTTTATAACATTTCTTTTGGAAAGTGTAATACAATGTGGAATTTTTTCCCTTGCGTTTTATATGACTTTGGTCTTTTCATTTAACTTTACAGCATTCTTCTTATCAATCCGTTTTGGTTTCTTAAAAAACTAATCGTTTTCTTTAATGTTTATGGTCTAAAACATAAATTATGACGAACTGAACAATTAATTTGTTTCTCTTTATAAACTTCTACTGTTCTGATTTCATTGACTGTATTTTGTTCCTCGTGTTTTGCTTTGTTTCTAAAATATATTCTATTCTCACATTGTTTACCTTCTAAATGACAAGACTTTTACTGTCTAAAGACAGAGAGATAAATCTTTGACTACTCGCTCTCACTCACTCACTCATGGACTTACTTCCACCTTTGTTTAATTCGTTCTCCTTATAATTCTGTTCGAGCCTCCTTATATTTTTTCCTAGACTTAATAAACCTGTCTTCTCTTAGTCTTTTCTCTTTCTTGTATTCCTGTTCCCACATTTCCTTTATCTTTTCTCCTAGACTTGACACTCCTAATATCTTCTTGTCTGTCTTACCTTTTCTCTTTCTTCTCTCCCAGTCTTTTTCTCTTGATTGTATTACTGTTCCCATATCCTCTCGTTTTCTCTCATAATTGTACACTCCTAACAAACCCATATTTTTCTCATTCTGTTTTTTGCCTTGTATTTCTGTTCCCCAATCTTCTTCGTCCCTAATCTCCACATATCTCCACATCCACACCAGTCTACAAATCTTCATGTCACTTCTGCACACTCACCAGCCCATCATTGTCTTTTAGCCAGACGACATCCAGCGCCACGTGTCCTGCTTCGGCGCGTGGCGGCTCACGGCTGAGGTGGCCTCCCCGGAGTACAGCCTCGAGCTGGCCGAAGTCCTCAGAGGCCAGTACCTCCGCTGCCTCCGAGACCGGTTGCTCACATCCACCTTGACCGAGTTCTGTGCGGTGGACGGGTATGCTACGTTGGCAGCGCATATGTATTGTCACGCTGGTGAGTGGGGTTAAGCCTTGTTAAGGAATTAGGAGTTATGAGGTGAGGTGGGTTATGAAACTTTAATGGCTCGACTCTGAAAGCACCACCGCCACACCTATTTCTGCCTTATTATCGTGCCGTATTCTTGCTGCTGTGTTTTTGTTCGAAGGGTGTGGATAAACGAGACATA
>DWNJ01001777.1:0-11440 GCA_018250275.1 Udranomia eurus
GCCTCAAATACCAAAATGGAAGAAATAAAAACATGTGTAAACTCGTTCACCGATGCATGCAATACTTCGTTCAATTCCAAAGGAGACTTAACCTAGTTGTATATTATGCGAATAAATGTTTGTCACATTCCTATGGCTCTGTTACTTCTAAACGATAAACAATAGTAATGTGGTAGAAAAGTCTAAGCTTGATTAAGGCGTGATGTTAGTTAGCCACCTGGGCGGTGTTCTCGGGAGCCACTTCTGAAACAAACAACATATTTATAAACATATAAATGTGTAACGTCGAGAACAGTACGTGGCAATGCACAGCAGCGAATTTTTGCTGCCAGTAGTCAAAAAACAAATAAAGGTCGACTAGGTCCAGTTTACATGCCAAGCTTAAACTTGGACAAACTTTTTTTTCGCCGTCGTCTGCATTCGTAGGACCCAAATTCGATTCGAGTTATAGAATAACCTATATGCCGCCATAGTCATCAAGTACTGTATACATTGATATATGCAACAAACCATTAGTTGTTTTGTTGGGAGTATCGTGCGGTGAGCTCTGTGATTCGCTAGTACTGCCGTCAGCCTCGCCCGTTTCACCAGCGAATGATGTCGCTGCCTGTAAATAGAATAAAATTCAATGTAATAATTATTATGAACACTATAAATTTAGTAATAATAGCAAATAAATGCATTTCATAATAAAATAGCATAAAGCTTACTCTGTTTTTAAGAAGTGGTTTCTTTGGCAATTGCACAATGGGTTGTTTGGCTGGGTTAAAGTGAGAATCAAATATGTCAATCAGTTCTTTTATGTCTTCTTTCTTCGCCGACAATGATAGTGAAGCCAATTGCTTTTCTAAACCTGTAAATGGAACATTATTAAATTCTGTTATAATTTTTTACTTTAAGATATATATCAAATTCAGCTTAAGGTTTATTCGGGATGTAGACTGTAGCAACGCATATGTAGTCGATTACCACCCAGTTATAAAAGAAACCCTATTTTAGTGTGTATAAAATAAGTATTAACATTTTCGTTGCACCAACTTCCATGTTTGCCTATGACATAAATTGTATATAAATAAGGAATAAAGAGATGTTATAACAAAGGCACGCGTTACCGGAGAGCTGCTGGTCGTGGTAGGCGTCCTTGAGCTGGTCGTACAGCAGCCCCGCGTCGGCGAGCAGCCGCCGCAGCTGCGTCAGCCGCGCGCGCTCCGGCCGCGACGAGCGCAGCAGCGGCGCGAACACCGGCCGGAACGTGTTCTGTCTGTCGACCACACACAACCGTTCATTAACGACCTGTGCCCCATATTAAACACAAGAGAGAAAAGTTCAAACTGTTATTGCAGGAAACGGGTACAGTTAATCATAATCTATTAATTATCTTATATTATCCCTTTTTATCTGCCCACAATTAACGCCTATAATTAAAAAAAAAATAGGCGGTAACAGGCTTCATTTTCTAACATGCGCTTATGTTACAAGTACATGAACAAGTATATATCCGCGCACATGCGCAAATGACATTGTACATGTGTCTATTTGTCTGTCTCTGTGTGTGCATGTGTGTATGTTACTGTACGGGTCTGTGGGTGCGTGTGTGTGAGCGGTGAGTCACCTCTCGAGGATGGTCTTGAGGCCGGCGAGCACGTCGAGCTCGGTGCTGACGGGGCGCGCCCAGCTCCGCGCCGTGTCCTGCATCGCCGCGCTCGCCTCCGCGCCCGCGGCCTCGCCCGCGCCCACCTCCTGCTGCTCGCCTGCCGACCACGTACCATATACATTCATGTATAAGCAACACTCGCCCAATCGTATACCTTTGCCTACATATCAAGATTTGCGGGCTGACGGCCACATGCGATATACGTAGATGTCCAAATAACACTGGCCAGCTGACTACCACGCTACCGTCATTACATACACGCTACTAATGTACAGTGGGTATATGTACTAAATGTGCGTGGTCAGGTAGTAGATGAATAAATATTGTGTAAATATGAAATTCCGCCAATACGCATTGGAGCAGCGTAGCGGAGTATTGTTCAGGCCTTTCCCAGTTTTGGGAAGAGACCTATGCCCAGCAGTGGGACATAAAAGGATTGCGGCTAAATATGAATATTGTTTAACCATTTTATTCATATTTACACTACTTAATGATATGTATGTGTACCCTGGGCGAGGTGCTCGACGATGCGGTAGGCCGCGGTGGCGCGGTCGAGCGCGCTGTCGACGGCGAGCGCGTCCGCGTCCAGCAGCACGCGCGCCAGGACACGCAGCGACACCGACTTCACCGTCGTCTTGCACTTGTCCGCCGCCAGCGCGTAGCTGTCCGCGAACCCGGCCACGATCGACGAGAACCTCTCCAGCAGCTTGTACCTGCGTGGATTACAACTGTGAGATTAACGAGAACGTACTCGACTTTGATGACTAATCACTAAACAGATGATAGTGGACTAGTATTGACGCAACTGTAGACTGAATTTATTTATGTCGTATTTTTAAAAGTGCTAGAAGTTTTTTTCCGACGGCTTTTTCACCCAGCCTACCATAGCTTGAGATGGCGTCGAAAGCCGATGACAACTGACGGAAATGTATATGACATTCATTTAGTGCATTTGTATTGAAATATTGAAAATTTAGATTAAATTTTTTAACCAACTTTAAAGAAAGGAGATTCTCAATTCCACTTGTATTACTTCTATATTGAAGTTCTATTCAAGGTTGACAACACCAGCTATGCTAAAACCCCTAAGAACTTAGATCAGATTGCAGCAGCAGAAATATTACTGTTATAAGGAATAAATCAATTCAGTTATTGGAAGAGACCTGTGCCCAGCATATTATAACATAAAAATTGTCTTATTATCCCAGGGAGTTCACATTTAGGACAGAAATCTTTACAATGAATCTTTATCGAATAATATTTAGATTAATAATATGGTTACCGGGTGAGAGCCTCCAAAAGCATGGTAGGGCTATGACGGCGAGGCTCGTGGTAGATCAGGATAATACTGCCATCTCCCTTCTCTTTTTCTAACCAATCTAAGAAGTCAGTCAATGCCGAAATTTCAGACTTTGTTTTCAATATCTGGAATAAATAATGTTCCCATATTTAATAATAATCTCATATACAATTAAGTGTAAATATGGATTAATGTACTCTATGGTTTTGCTCAAAAGCAACCATGTCATGTATAAGTTAAGACATTCTAGACAAATTGAAAGTAAACAAGGCCATATTTAATTATCCAATGTCTGGACTGATCAAATCACCCATACTTGACTGGTCCATATAAGTTGGAAATTGATAAAAAATAAAGCATAAAGAATATTTAAGGATATGGATAAGGATATTAACAGAAATGAAGAATACGACAAAGAAAATAAGTATTATTCTTATTCTTCTTATATACAGTGCACATATATGCAGCGCATACTACATGCACAAAAACTATGCTACATGCTTCCATTAAAATTTAAAATTTAAATATATTATACACATCTTTGAATATTTATTAATATTATTAACAATATGAAGACATCTTAAGATAGTAAATAAACATTGAAAAATGTATGTATTTTTAAATTTTAAATAAAAATTTGTTATAACAAATTGAATCTATAGTATATAAGTTGTATCTATAAATACAACTTCAGGTTTTTACCTGTTTAAAAATTGCTCTCTATTTTTAGAGAGCAAGTTTTTTGTCGGTGAGTATGTCTCACCTTATGAGTAATGGTATCCTTCAGCATACGGTAGCGGCCGACGGTGACGACTCGCACATTATGCCGCCGGCGCGCCCCTGGCCGCAAGTCACCGTACGGCATTATGTACTGCGAGTACGTCTGCTTCGGCGTGTACGCGGCTATCTGGCATATCTGTGACAAGTAGAGTTAGTGACTAGTGAAACTTGCTTGCAAAACATCATTGTTGAACTTCATTGTTCTAGGTTGCATCTCATGGATTCTGGTCGGAGACATCACCTATTTCTCCCATATAACAGGAGTGTTCTGATTTGTAAAGGGTTCGTAAAAACACACTTAACAGAGTTCCAACTTAGACCTCAGAGATAGCAATGCAGTTTTTGTCAACCTAACAAAGAATTTTGATTCTATAATGGTTTGATTACAGATGTCCATGGGCAGCAGTGACCATCGCGTGGATTGCATGCTCGTTTGCTAGTTCATAGTAATAATAAAAATAAAAATAAATCCATGGTGGAGATACCTCCACTATACCAATATGGAATGTAAATCAGTAGTGAACTTGCTTGTTTTGAAGAAAAAGATATAAATATTTTATTCTGTATATTATATTTTGCGCCATATCAACAACTGTGATTGTGATTATCTTCAATTGCAGATTGGTCTAAAGATAATCAATAAACTTCAGATAACACTGCAGAATTCCTTTTATAAATACCAAATTCTACTAAATGTTATTAGTTCTCACAGAATGTTTGTGAAAACAAAAACTTGTATGAATTTCAAAGCATTCATTCATAAGGTACAACTTAAAGGGTAGGATCAAGATAGCCAGGCATTCAATTTCGATTTCGGCAGAGTATCTTATATTGGACTAACACTAGAATCTATTGTTATAAACAATAACAATAACATACCTCATCAATAAGTCTCCTGCCCGTGGTGTCCATATCCCAACCAACAAGGACATACTTGCCAGGCGGCAAGCCAACAGGCTTCTCCGCCAGTGCAGGCAACATCTCCGCAGGCGATTCCAACTCACCACCATTTACCTTTGCTTCTGACACCATTGCCATGTACACTTAACTTAGCTTCCAATCTGACAGGAGAAATAAGAAAGATTTGTGATATGTGATAAAAATGGAGTTTTATAAGTGTAGACTACTACTACTACTAGAATAGCTAACTGTATAAAGATTACTGTATTCTAGTTTCTAGTCTTTGTATGGGTGGATGGATGCACTTTAAAACATTTGGGGATATCCCCACAAAAACTAGAAGATGTCTCAAATCCAAGTTTCCATATTTTTGCCTTAAATTTAATTATAAAAAATGATATGTTGTAATTTCATGATTTGACAAAAGGCTAATACTACACATACATTTAATATACAAAATTGATAAAAGCATAGTTAAATTTCACATTTTAATTCGGGCATTATAAACAGCTGCAATTGTATTCCAATAGTCAGTGCATGTATCATAGCATATTTGTATACATACTGATAAAAAACCCTAAATATGCAAAGTACACAATACAATCTAAACGTAAATAATATAATCAAAGACAAATGTAATTATAATGCATTAAAAAAGTGTGATATCATGTCACTTGTTTCAAAGTTAACAACTTTGTTTACTAGTATATAACAATATGAGACAAATAACAAATCTTATGTATTAAATATTGTGAATTTTAAATATTGAAATATTTAGGATTATTTCTACCTTTGCATTACAATCACTACAACATTTTTAATTTAAAAAGTCACAAAAACAAGCACAAGTCCATTTTTGTGACAAAGAGGGTAGAATAAAGTATGTGAAAGAAGCGAAATCGTAAAATAAATTGAATAGAAAATCTAAAAACTAAATATATTACATAAAATACACATTGTGGTTGTTTCAATAATACAAAAAAACAACTTTTTGGTTATATGATTCATATCCCGGGCTACGGCGTTTAGGGTACTATTATTTGAAGTTATTAAGTTAGTAATCGTAAGTTATCGTACTACATCTATGAGATTTCGTTTTTTTTTTATTAATAGAGAAAATTAAACTGTACAGTGAACCCGTTTTTTTAAAAAATCACTTGAAATAATCGATCATGTGAGACTGAATTTTAGATTCCGCCGCTTACCTCTCAGCTTACTAGCCCGTTACGCAAATTAATACTGAAGATTACTACTATGTGAACTATCGACGGCTCTGGGAAGTCATAAAATACAGTGATAAGCGAGGAAAAATCAAAAATGAGGACACGTGGCGCTCTTTTTGTACAGACATTTTGCCCCACCCCACTTCGTCAAAATAATACAATCAATAAATAACTCACTGATCAAACGTGATGCCCCTAAACTGGCGTTACTAATTAAATCTTTAAAATAAGAAACACTAGACTGTATAAAATCCAATAAACGGAATAATTTAGTAAAAATATCACAAATTCTTAGCACGTGTGCGGCAATCGGCAAAACGCAGTAGGGATTGCAAGAAGCTGTTGCTCTTTGAATAAAAATCGATATTCTGCTAATCGAAATATTCTATTGCCGGAAAATCGATACACAATTCAATCTTCTTTACCACGGCCACGGTTCCAGCTTTTTGCATTTTAAACGAATAACAACAATACTTTAATAGTAAAAGAACCACTTAATCTCTACTTACCTTTAAGTATATTCAAAAATTCGCTCGTATTAAATATATACAGAACGGTAACGACACTCCTTTAAATAAAAATGAAGCTTTATTCAACAAAAATGTCAATTTATGACATTATTTCCAATAAAATAAATATTAAAACGTACAAACTTTTTTAACCTATTCTTTTTTTAAATAAATAAAACAAAATGCGAGTCGATGTCGAGTATATATAATCAAACTTTTTTGTATTGTCTATGAGTGGTGATGTATACCTCTTTCTTATTATTTATTATTTGTCTATTCTCTGTGTTTCTGTCATTATTATCGTAGATTGTTTTGTGTCGTGCTTAGTTTAGTTTTTTTATTGGTTTAGTTAAATTTA
The DNA here is from genome assembly GCA_018250275.1 of Udranomia eurus. Lineage (NCBI taxonomy): Eukaryota > Metazoa > Arthropoda > Insecta > Lepidoptera > Hesperiidae > Udranomia > Udranomia eurus. The sequence goes on from DWNJ01001777.1 coordinate 6,725, forward strand.
AAGAGATTTTATTGTTTCACAAGGAATACCGTAAAATATGTTAAATTTGATGTAGCACATTTATTGAGATCGTGACAAAGAAGTTGCGACATAACCTTAATTTTTATTTATAAATACAAAATTGTGAGTGAAAATGTTCTCGATTTGTCGTCAAACGCACCCGGCCACCGGTATAGAATACGCGGTGAGCTGCTGCTTCTTCAATAGTGAGGAGGTATGCCTTATAACCGCGGGGGCGAACATTATCAAAGTTTTTAGGCTCCTACCAGAGGGAAATACTAAGGAGATAAATGCCGGTAAGCAGAAGAGCATTCCCAAATGTTATTTTTAATTTGATAAGTTTATATGTTTACAGTTTAATCCATATTTACTCGTTCTCTGTAGTTTTCCCCTTGTACATGTAGAAAGTAACTATAATAAAAAAATATTCATTCAATAGTTAATACTAGAAATTGAATCCTTATTGGCCTATAAGGATTATCTTATTGACCTATTGGTTCTATTAGCGGGAAGTAATTTTTTTTTAAATATAAATTTTAAATCTAGAACTAGATACACTTAAATGAAATAAAACACTAGACAATGTATTTAAATTACTCAATGTGAGTAGTAGATGAAATAAATTCTAGAATGCTATATGTGTGTTTAAACCCATCATTTAGAACTTTATCATGATGGTATATCCCAGGTATTTATCACCATCATACCACACAGATAGACTTTACAAAATTGATTTACTCGTATATTGCTTTCCCAACATTTATATATGGAATGTGATTCTGACTAGGGAATGTCCTGACATTCATAATCAAAAATTAAGAATAAAATGATTATTAGTAATTCAAGGTATGTTTTTATTCTAAGCTTACATTTAATGAGATTCAATTTCCAGCTGGCCAACCAATTCCACCAAAGATGAAGCTAGAATGTCTAGCAACGTACACCCTATGGGGTAACGTGATGTCCATAACATCGGTGAAATGTCCTAGTGCTGGGCGGGATCTGCTACTGGTGTCATTTAGAGAGGCCAAGCTGTCTGTACTGCAGTATGACCCTCAAGTCAATAATTTAATCACACTTAGCATGCACTACTTTGAGGAGGAGGATATGAAGGTAATTTTAAGAAAATAAATGTACATTTTATTCATATGCTGGTAATTTTATATTATATACCAAAACCGGAAATATATATATCTCATAAAGATGAAATTTACATTTCGGACTTGTTAAAAATAAATATGGAAAGTTATACTTAACAAATAACTGGCACTCTTCAACATTTTAACCAACAACCTCAATTTAACTAATCGTACAAACCAGAAAGCTATATAAAAATTAAATTCACATTTCTGTCTTGCCAAGTATTAAATCTGGAAAAGTACTTAACTAAAAACTGGAACTGCTCAAAATTTGAACCAACACCCTCAATTCAATATCCTAGCCATTATGGTATTGTAATGAGTGCCCATTTATTAAAAAAAGAAACTAAGAACTATCTATCACTTGCCAGTAAATATTCTTAATATTAGGTTTTTTTATTTTGAACATGAATTTTCTTTTTATAATTCATCATTATTATTCCTTTCTCTACTTTTAATACTGTTATTTGTTTCTAGGGTGGTTGGACAATACATCCACACATTCCATGGATTCGTGTGGATCCAGAGTACAGATGTGCTGTTATGTTGTTGTATGGAAAGAAACTCGCCGTTTTGCCGTTCAGGAAGGACATTACATCCGAGGATGGTGATCCTCTTGAAGCTAAACCATTAAGTGATACTAAAAAGAATGTAAGTAAAATTGAGTTGTATAGTTAAGCCAGTTTTTAACAAGCATAATATAAATCTATTAAGACTAACAAAATTTAATTTTTTTCTACATTCAAAATGCTACATTAGAAATCAAACATTGCTGGTTTTGATGGCTTATGTGTTGCCAGTTGGATCTATGGGATAACATAATTTTTTTTTATGATCAATGTATATTAAAAAATAATCAATTAAGCTATTTTTATGATCTGATCAAATGTATCAGTAATAATTGTTCAGTTATTTATGATCCATTTTCTTTACACAGGCAACACAAGCAGTAACTCGGGCTCCTACCCTTGCATCCTACGTGATTGTGCTGAAGGAACTGGATGAGAAGATAGACAATATTTTGGATATACAGTTTCTGTATGGGTACTATGAACCCACACTACTGTTGTTGTATGAACCTGTGAGGACCTTTGCTGGGTAATATCCAATTTATTTATTAAGCTGTTTTTGCAAATAATGCAATATTTTTTTTTACATGTAGCAAGTAGCTCCATTTCAGAATAAACCTTTTCTACCTAAAAAGGCTGAAATCATTGACTGATCACGCAAATACTCAAATAAATTCGATACAATAAAAAATATAATGTAACGAGCATGTACTCCACCTATTTTTAAGTGGTTACTGCCGCTCATGGACATCTGTAATCAACCTAAGACAGGATCTAAGTTCTTTTTTTGGTCGCCCACAAATGCGTTGCTACCCCTGAGGACTAAGTTGGAGCGCCTAGGATAAGTATGTCTCTCTGATCACACCCCTCAAACCACAACACAGCAGCAAGAATACTGCTGTTATTAGGCCTTTCGGCTGCTTAGTTGTGGCGATGGTGCCTCCGGAGTCGAATCGTAAAAGGATCAAAATAAAGAACAGATTTAAGAAATTTTGTTTGGTTTCACCATGCTTCTCACACATCACAATGCATTTATAAGTCAGCGAAGTTGCTTTAAATGTTTTTCTAGAAGTTTTCATTACTATTTTACTCTGATCTTCAACAGGCGCACAGCAGTCCGCAGTGATACTTGCGCGATGGCAGGGGTGAGTCTGAACATGTCTGCAAGAGTACACCCTGTCATTTGGGCTATCGGAGGACTACCCTTTGATTGCATACAAGCTGTACCGGTACAGAAACCTCTGGGTAACTGGATCCATTATTTTTTATCCCCTAGTGAATTTTGTTTATTGTTTTTTTTTTAGATTACTACAACTAGTTAATAGTAACAGCTTTAAGGTAGAATATGTTTCATAATTATAATGTTTATTTATTTATTTTCAGGTGGGTGTCTTATAATGGCTGTGAATTCTCTAATATATTTGAATCAATCTGTGCCACCATATGGAGTTTCCCTAAACAGTGTTGCACCTCACACTACCAATTTTCCTCTTGGTGAGTAGGAATAAAAGCCCTTATTTGATGATTATTTATATTTAAAAACTTGGAATAATGTCTAATGAATAATGGTATTTTATTCATTTAATTCAATCTTTTTCAAAAACTTTCGCCCATGCATTTTTTTTGACAATGTCTTTTCAAGGTTTAAAATGAATCTATTAATAGTTTCAAGTTAAAGAGACAAGTTTAGTATCAATGTAGTTCACCTCTGGTTAGATTTATTTTGGAAATAAAACCAACCTTCATATAAAAAGGTTGATCAATCACCTTTGACAATTCTCTTTCTAGGGATCCAAGAAGGCGTATGCATAACTCTAGATGGTGCTCGGGTGGCGGCGTTGGGCGACACACGTTTCGCTGTGGCCCTAAAGGGTGGTCAGCTATATGTGCTGACTTTACTCTCAGACTCGGTGCGAAGCGTCAGGAGTTTCCATCTTGATCGCGCTGCCGCCTCCGTGCTGACGTCCTGTGTGAGTATTGGCTCTGACCTCTAAGATAAAGATTTATATTTGGTTTAAGCCGCAGTAGTCCAATGGGTAGTGTGTGGATATTACTATCGGAAGGTTGTGGATGCTACTTCACTCCTAACACAAATCTGAGCTTAGTTGTAGACGTTAACAAAATACTAGTGTGTATTTACATGCTAGTAGTTTAAAAAAAAAAAAAATATATATATATATATATATATTGTCAACTTGTATTTGCACGCGGACATAAGTAGAGGACAAATCTTGAGCGTTTCCCCATCAAGGACAAAAAATCATCTCTCTTTTCATCCCCGTTTTTTTCCATCCATACTAATGTCTATATTTAACATAGTAATATTATAAACGCAAAAGTAACTCTGTTACCTTTTCAACTTTAAACCTCTGAATCAATTTAAATGAAACTAAGTATTGATGTAGTTTGAGACCCAGGGAAGGACATAGGTATTATTATCCGAGAAATTATCCCTTAAAGGAGTGGAAACGGGGTAATCGCAATATTTAAGCTTGAAGGAGGTAGCGCCTTTTCCGGTTCGACTCCGGAGGCGACACCACATTTTAGGTTGCTTACAGATGTCAATGGGCGAAAGTGAGCACTTACCATCAGGTGGAAAGCATGCTCGTTTTCTACCTCACTACTACCTAAATAATGCCGTTGGAGTCATGGGCAAAAGTGTATTGTATTAGTATTATTCTAGTAAACCAGGGTGCTAGAATGTTCACATAGTCATCAAAGCTAATATCATTTTTATATTTCCAGATGTGTGTAATAGAAGAAGACTTCCTATTTCTTGGATCGCGTCTGGGCAATTCTTTGTTGCTAAGAGTAACAGAGAGAGAGAATCGCATGTTGTTCTCTGTGGATAAGCCTTTACAAGCCACTGTAGATCTCACCATGTCAGATACTGGTATATATATACATTGTCTATAAATGTGGTGTTTATATATATGTAGATTGCTTTGAGTGAAGCTATTTACTAATTCTGGTATTATTTAAGTCCTTTTTTATGGTGTGTATTTATA
>DWNJ01001778.1:0-11439 GCA_018250275.1 Udranomia eurus
GTGTAATATTACACGAACCACTTGGTGCCACTTTTGACCCTTCTATAACTCAAAACCTCTTTAACGTAAACAGATGAATTTGATTTACATCATCCGAGCGTGTGCAAAGTAATGAAGATTATAGAATCAACTGCAAACTATGAAATAACTATGTTTGGATAGACCCAATATTTAATATCCAGGGCAAAGATACGATATCAATGTGACGATGATGCTGCAGCCGACCGAGACTGACTTGGAAAATCAATACAACAAAACAGTATTAGGCGATTAGCGAATACTCTTACTTAATTTGGCAGAGTCTTTGTTTATATTTTAGTCCTAATAAAAATAATAATCGAAATAATCTGTGGGCCTAAGGAAAGATCTAGTAAATTATCCGTAACTATCTTATACAGGCTTATTTTTAATATAAACTGAGTCATGTGCGAAGTTTACTTTTAAATATTAATATCATTGATTTAAAACATTGTTTTCGATATTTGAATTTTAACTGATTATGTTACGTTAGAAATTCTATTGTTAATTCAATTATTATTAAGCTGAACGAAGGGTTTGCAGAGATAGGGCTCCTAGAGTTAGAAGCGTGACGCTACATGGGATTCCGGATTCCACTTAAAGGCGCTCTATCTCAGTCTTTGGCAATAGCAACGCATATGTGATCGAATTTAGATAGAATTTCTGCTTTGTTTAGGATTAATCACAGAAATGCGGCAGTGATCATTCAAAAGCAGATAATAGGAAAGGTCATGTGACTTGATTTATTTTATGATAGATAGAGGAGAAACAGAGATGGACAAAACTGTAGTAACTTTTCTAACAGTGAATGAATGGATGAATGAATAGACAAACTAGTATCTTGGGTACGTTTTTCTTGAAATATTTTCGGTAGAACATTAATGTGACACTACAGGGACAAGAAGTCCTCGTAATCCGGGGAAATACCACTGACACACATGTTCTCTCACTACTACCAGTAACAAAGCATAATCGCTATTATTCCTAGAAACAATTAGCATAGGGAATACACGAAAACAAAGAAGTGAAGCGACAAAGATAAAGAAAAACGAAACGAAGATAATATTGATGGTGATCTCTAGTGATGGTTTTAGTTAACCAGGTAGCAGGACCTATACAATCCTCAAAGTTGTTTTCTTATTTTTTACGGACGACATTTAAAAGACATCATTTAGAAGACCTTCCAGTGAGTCATCGGACATTTTTTTACGTACGGGTGCATACGCTTTTAATGACGAAACTAAACTGACGAATGAAATTGCGGTGAGGCAATAGAGACGAAGAGAAGAGTCCACTGTTATGATGCCTAGAAAAAACGAAATCGATTAAGGAATACGAATAATTCTGTCGCAATTCTCTCTATTCATAAAGTTCCAACGAGTCTTTTAAATTCTTTTGATTGTCTGTGTGCAGTTTTTGAGGTACTCGAGAAAAAGGTGTCTTTAATAACAATCAACTAATGCAATAACTGGCTGTTTATCGCATTATATCCAACATCAATTGTAAGATAACTTCATGTGAGATTCCATTCACATTGTCATTTTTATTCATTGTGTTTAACAATCGACAGTTTTCAACATTTCCGTTCGTTCACATATTTGTGCAACGTCGAATATCTTTCGAATAATTCACGAAGCAAAGCACGGTCTTAAGTTAAAACTATCAAGACTCGAATTCGGGTTTTCCTGCGAGGCTGTGTTACCTCTATCTCGTTTGCACTCGGGGCTGGGGCGATCTGTTGGTAGCGCGTCCCTGTCTCGCTTGTGGAGGCTTGCGCGGAAAGAGAATGTGGGTAACGAACGACCTTTTGGCGTTACGGGTAAGCAGTGCGGCCCGTGCGTTCACCGGGAGTGGTACATTCGGCCCCGACTCCACTACATCGCTCCGACCATCTGACAGCCTGAAAAAATTACGTAAATATTACAACATTCACGCATCGATTATGAAACGTTTGTAAACGCCAGCGTATTGCGGCACGAGCGACCATTCACGAATATATGCCAAGATATGTTATGACTTTTCTTAAACTCAGTGACTAGTGCCGTTCGCGTTTTGTTTGAATTGTGCGAATTTTGTTTAGGACCTGGTGATTTCGTTTGTTTCAATATTATATTGATACCGTGGAGTTTCTTGGCGAGTCGTCCTTGTGTATTGTGAACGATTTCAACGAGATTGGATTGTCACTACAGATTTTGGTAAGTTGCTCTCTATAATCGTAAATAATGCACTGTTTTTGTTCAATTTTCTACACAAAATATATTTTATGACGCTTGAGAATAAGAGTAATAATAAAGTTTACACTTTTGAGTACTAAGTTAAACTTCAAAATTTACTAAACACGTGTTAATGAAGTATCTACAAAATTCTCACCAACTGTTGTTGTTTCAAAGTGTACAGTAATGTCAACGGTATAAATTTCGTTGTTTATAACAATAGTTGGTAAGATGTGCGTATCTGTTGATTAAATAGAATTAAATCAAATCCTTTATGGAAGTACCTCTATGCGTAGTCCTTTAACTACATTAAGAAACGAAGCCACATGGCGTATCCTACTTACGTACACTCAAGAAAATAATACAGAAAATCGTTAAAGGCTAATCTATGGCTTGATATAGAGATAGACGATTGCGCGGGGGTTGGCACGTCTTTGGTTCGAGTCCCCGCCAAGAAAAAAATCTTAACGATGAAATAAAATCAAATCTTTTTAATTATACATATGTTCTTGATATCCTTTGGAGTACCTACAACTTGGTTATGTCAAAAGGATACAGAACCCGCAATACGGATGATTCTGCTCTAGGAGAGCTACTTAACGATATTCATACATCGTGTAAGTTATGACGTGTCCACAATATCTCAGGTTTTACCCAGTTCTGAGAGCAGTGACTGCAGATGCAGAAAATCTCCTTTGTCTCGGACTTTTTGCAACACATTGTAAGGACACTTGCATATTCCGAACTCTACATACATGTTCTGAGGGCTGTTAAGCGATTAAGCGAAATAAATTGCTTGCTTTGTTAACGGTTTTGTAAATAAGTTTTATTCTTCTACTACAAGAGGACATCTATGTTCAGCAATGGAAGTGATGAGCATTGATGATGAAGTTACTCTACAATTTGGATATCTAAGTAAACTTTTCGAACGAAGTGTTCGCTTATAGCAAGAACGTTATTTATTTGTCCATAACCTTTTCATTTATCACATACTACACCTTAGATCTTTGTGCGTAAACTAGAAAATGACTAGACACATAAAGATTACGTATAAATGGTATGTAGAATGAATGCGGTATGAGTCAAGCGCTGTCACTTATTGGCATTGAAGATCGCGGCTTAAGGTAACTCCGACGGAAATAAGGCACTTGAAAGTAATGAATTTAATTATATCCGAATACCAGGAAACGTAACAAGGGTAATGGAAGTATTTGGGTAGGAAGTTCTTCCGTGGGTTTATATAGCCGCTTGATCAAACAGCGCTCACTCTGAGAGCTTCTACATTATACGCTGTTTGGATATCTGATAAATTCAATAAATGTAATAAATTCACCCAGCTTTCTTTATACTGATACCGTTAGTGGCCAAACAAAGCTTTCTGGAGAATGATACCAATTGAGGTTAAAACTGTTTTCGGTTTTAAATCTGTGCTTATTTGTAGAGCTTCAAATAATATTTGTTGTGGCAACATCTGGTATAAACATGCTGGTTGAACTGTTTGACGAACAAATAAATATATTCTCATTGTTGTAGGCAACGAAAAATTATGTTACATAAACACGTTTAAGGAGAGAAACAAATAAACATCTTTTGTTACCATTTTTTTCTGTGCCTACCCTCAATTTATACGGAATTATTCTAGGAATGGTTGAACTGAGATTTGACATATAAGTGAATTAGCCAGGGTTATTCCTAAAGTGAATATGATAAAATGTTTTTTTTTTATAATAAATATAATTAGTATAATATAGATCATTCATAATTATACTGACTATAAAATATAATTAGACGTAAAGGTACTGTGCCACATAGTAAAAGGAGTTATACTAACTATATTGAGTTGTCGGTATATCCGCAAACATAAAAGGGACTGAACCAAATATACAAAAAAATCTGTAAACAATGTACTTACTTTAATACAACGATCACGATAGCAGTAACCATTTACTAAGATTATAATTATAGTCATTAACGAAACAAGTCAATAATTTTTTATGTATTCGTCATCCATGAATTCGGTTGAGAACGATAAACCAGTTTTCATGTCTGTGTTTGTGAATTTAATACGACTACCCGTAATGTTACGTACAAACAACTATCGTAACTTGTTCTACAAGCGATTGCTTAATAAACGATTCGGAATTTATAGTATTGTCTAATTTTTAATAATCTTCACCACACTATTTTATAACGTCATTGCATTAGAGGCCGCAGTGTCGGCGTCTCGGGATGTTGTTTTGGGTAATTTCACACGCATTAATGTGTAATTATGAGATAACATGTTTTGTACACCCTGTGTACGAGTATGTACTCCTACATACATTTATACGGTTATTCATCTTATTTACGAATTTCGGTACGTCTATTGTGGCTCGTTATGTCAGATACTTCAAACATGATTACAATAGTACAGTAGTAGAATTCTATCCTTCTTCTACTAATACACCTAAGCATAATGCCTATTTTTTCTACGTTTACTAGCCATCCGTTTTCAATATATTATGTATACACTTAGATATTAAGGAATCACAATTACAACCATTTTAGGGGGATGAGCAAAAAAATCATTTCCAGTATTTTTGTCTGTGCGTTTGTGCACGCTCATCTTAGTAACGGCTGATCCGATTTGAATGCGGTTTTCACTGATGTGGTAAGCTTCACTTAACATTTATGTCATCGTTACGTTTAATAAAAGTCGGTTCATAAATAAAAAAAATGTGGGACGGCGACGAGGAGTCGGGTCAGCTAGTATTGTATAAAATCCAATGTTGTGCACACATTTCTATGAGAACAGTTGTAGAGCAAGGTTGAAGAACTGTTTCCGCTACAAGTGTACGTGTGCAACCGTTTCAACTTAGTTAAAAGACTAAGTAAGAGCACGCTTGCCATGCTTCTTGGCCTTATAATATTGTAGGCGAAAAACATGTTTTATGCGATACAAATGGAAGTCTTACCTTGAGTATTTTTAGTCTATTTCAGCAATAAGATTTAGACAGAATACACAGATTTCTGACTATATATATACACCCTTACATACCTAAATCACACAATACTAGTCCAGGTATCCACCATCTACTCGTAGATCATTATATTCTGGCTGTAATCGGATTAAAATATGTATCTCAAAAAATCATTAATCAAACGTGTTATGTTACTTAAAGCTCACATAAATTACATTATTACAATATTGTATATGCAGAGTATACTTTATTTTTGCCTTTGTTGTTTATATATATTAATACTTACTTGTATAGTTGGGTGGTGTCGCTAGCCGTCTAGATCCGGCTCGGCCGCGTTAATTTGCATTTCATTGTAGCTTTGGAATTTTTCTCGACGGCAGAAGCGAGTATAGTAATAAAAGTTAGGTTTTTATACTTATTCAACCGGGAATTTCATGCTGCGAGCGGGAATTTAATGCGTTAATCTTCACACGGAGGCTTTTGAAATTGTGGATGGAATATACCTTTTTCATAAGGTAAAGTGGTCTTGTTTGTTTGTATTTAGAAATTAGATTATAAATTGATAAATATAGAAAGGTGTCTGTTAATGGTCAGACAGTCTGTCAAATGTTTAAATCCCCTTAATAACCCACCAAGGAGAGAAGAAGTTTTAACGGTTGACAATAGTCGTATTTAGACACGCATTTATGGTCGACCTAAGAAAGAACTTCGATCCTGTCTTGCGTTGATTACAGATATCCAAGGCCGGCAATGGCCACTTACCATTAGGTGGACGGCAGGCTCGTTTGCTGCCTCAAAATTATAAAAAAAATGTGTGGTAATTTTGCACTACTCGTTTGATTTCCTGCATGTGACACTTTTGCGATAACGCTGAAACAAACATAGCGATGGTAAAACCACAAAAGAGTTGAGTTGAAATGCTGATATTATTGCACCACTAACTACTAACATGGCTAATAACAATTTTGCAATTATTAACGTCGGTGCAAACCCGAAACTATATATTTGCTTTACTTGCGACAGCACTTACAGACGTGTAATGATTTAAGAAATCCTTAAACATCACAATGCGGTCACTAGTGAAACGTATTAGCTACCAATTGTTTTGCATGCATGAGTAATATTAGTAGAAAATCCATAGGCTATACCTACATTTTGCCTTAATGCAAAGCTCATCATTAGAATCGGCAAAATAGCAACAAGCTTGACATTGGCTGCATAAGAATGTGGGTGGTTTGGGTTAAGAATCCCATATTCCGATTAAGATGAGTCACATCGGCTACGGTTCCGAGGTCGGCGGTATCCGCCTTCGCTCAGACCTCATCGGGTTTTGATGCTTACATCATTGTTGTCATTTTTGACCTATCGTTGTATCGTTTTTTTGTTTGGAATAAATTTACTAGTGTAGTAAAACCCCGTTCTCATATCAGTTGACTCTGACTCTGACTTTAAACTATTTACAAACTATTCCTGTTACATATCTTTTCTTAGTCATTTCCATTAATTTAAATTTGCATTGCATCCAACTATCGTCAAAATCCTAATATTCGAATGCTGTTCCAATCGTAGTTTATTTTTTTATTTTTTACGTTATACATAGTTTGACGTTGATTAACATTGATTTTAATTTAAAAGTTAAAAATTAATTATTTCTCAATTATTAAACGATTGTATAGTATAATCGTTATTAGTTTATTTAATAATATTATTAGCTACTACAGCCGTTTAACAAAATCAGCTATGATTTAGCTATTACGAAACGTCTAGTGTGGGAATCATGGCTAACTTCAAGGCTTATTCGTTCCGTAGCCTTTGTTCCGCAGTTAGTATTTTCTGTTATTTAATTAGATTTCTAAATTTAACGCTATTCTATCTTTGTCCAATTCCAATCTTCGCTTTAATTTGCATATTCATTGCCAATCATTATTATCAATGTTTTCGGCTCCTCAGTATTCAAGACAATTAGCTCACGAAACAGACGTAGTGACGTTTTAAAGCCTTTATTCGCAGGCACCTCATCCTCGGGTTTCATGCTTACGCAATTTCTGTTGTTGTTGATTTTGACATCTTACGCGTAATAATAGGAATTCCAATTTTCGGGCATTCAAGCGTTAATACAATAGGCATCAAGTGCCACAGATATTAATATTTAGGTACACAAAGCTCACAGTGTGAATAATTTATGAATACCTTTATGATTGAACATTCCGCTTTAAGACGAAGTCGAACATTCTTGACTTCAATTTATTTATAATAGACAGAATAGAGTAATGTGTGATTTTAAAAGTATTTTAAATGAAATTTAAGTACATCACATTTTTGAAATTATTTGCTGTTTCAAAATGAAAATTAATATTTAATAAATTTTATAAAAGACTTAAAACTAAAACTAGTTAACTAAAATAAATCTTAAAACTATTTTTATACCTTCATAATTTACTCAGTACAATTAAATTATTATATTTGGTTCAAAACTCCCATTAGTAAAGTTTAAAATGGGCGATTATTTGAAATTGAAATACTTATAACGAACGGCCTTAGTTGGAATTAGTTTCAACCCAATATAGTAGCCAATTTCTACTCAAAGAAATAACTATGGCTATGCCCCGAAATTATAACGAAGTTGACGCAAACTAATTTAATAATATGACTCTTCGAACAATAGTATCTAGGACCTAATCTTAAAATTAATCAAAAACCCTGTAATATAACAATGAAACTACGATATATTATGGTAGATATCTGTTAGATAAATAATTGATCTCTGAATGAATTAATTATACGAGTAGTATTTAAACATCTTTTGGGTTCCTCCCAATCAGAGAGGTCCTCAACCACGCTGCTCAAATGTGGTTGGCGATACTGCCCAATGGCTTAACAGACTGTTATCACTACTTAAAGGGTGGTTTTGTAGCACAGAAGAGCGTTAAAATACCACTTATTACCATTGATCCGATCCTTCCACTTCAAACCACACCCGACGTAGCTTAACTTAATCGATCGCAATCTGCACAATTCACGATTTCCGCGCTTTAATAAGATGATTATCAAATAATAATTGAATCTCTGCCTTATAAAAGCTTTATATAACAGCAGCGATTCGACTCCGGAGGCACCAACGCCACACCTATTTCTGCCTGGAATGCCTCAAACCAGAACACCGCAGCTTCAAGAACACCGCTGTTATAAGGCTATAACGGCGGTGTTCTTGCTGCTGTGTTCTGGTTTGAGGCATTTCAACTTAGCCCTAAGGGGTGGCAACGCACCTGAGAAAGAAATTTGATCCTATCTTGGGTTGATTACAGGTGTCCATATTTGGCAATGACCACAATCAGGTGGACTGCATGCTCGTTTGCTGCTTCAATGTGATAGAAAAATAGTTTCACGATCAGGCTTATCAAAGTTATGAAGTGAACGGCTGAACTATCCCCAGAACTTCAATAGTCGAGTATGGGCATGGCTCGTTGTTGTCCCGTTGAAAGTTTATGGAACTTTTACTACAGCGCTGTGCTCACTAACTACTGTTTGGTATTTTAGGCTTTTTGTACAGTTTAATCCGCTAATCCAGTAATCTTGTAGTTTGAGTGCTCGCAATAAAAGTTTATTTCAGCTAGTTTCGGTAGTTTTGATCGCTAGTAGCGTATATATAATATGTAAATATACAAGAAAGTGTATGTAACAAACTATTGTTTATAAAAATAATGCCGTACATTTAAATATGCCTATGCCCTAAATTATTAATATTTCTAGACACAGCAACACATTGTTGATGTTGCCAGCATAATGTTACAACCGAAAATAAAATTTGCTAAGATAAATTTTTACTCAATCGTCGTTACTGTGCGAAAATATAGATAAAATTCCGATTGAATAAATGTAATAATTATAAAAAATGAACTATTGTCGAATAATTCTAAGACTAATTGGCTAAAACCCTTAAATTTCTATACTATTTATGGAAGATACGTCATTGTTCCCTGTATGGGGATAAAACAACACAGTAATATTTACAGATTTTTAAGATATTTCGAATTTCTAGGAATAACAGATATGTTATTTCTAGAATTCGTATGTATACGATAGATAGCACTAGAATGTCCCGTCGGGCAACAAAACAGACAGTAAAAGTTTATTGAACTGTTTACCGCAGTTGCATCCACATTCCGCAGACATAACCGAATGTTTCGCAAATATCATAGTACCAATAGCGGTAATCACTGCTTTTACTGCGAATATTTTATTTGCGGTAACGAAATAGTGCGTGAAATTTATTTACATTAGCGTTGAATAGTAGTTGTTTTGTTGTTGTAAATTTGCTTATTGATTTAGACTAAACAGGAATATATCGAATTAATCTTCTTATTTCATTTACTTTTTCTTCTTCTTAACTCTTATCCTTTCCTTTCCTTTCCATTTTCAATCAGAATTTGATTGCCACGTATATTCTAACAGTATTAAATGTTATCTGTTAAATAGTTTACTGTCAATAATTGTTTGCAACACTAGATGAGTTGCTTTATCGCCGGCCTCACTGGCAGCTCTTTTTTGCTTCTTTTGAAAACTCGAAATATTTCAGAAGCATTACAAGCACGAAAGCCGAAGTCATTTCTAAATCTATATCGTTGAGCCTTGACTTTTTTTATAACAAACTTTTTGTAGCAAACGAAAATGCAGTCCTCCTGTTGGTAAGTGGTCACCAGCATGGACATCTGTAATCAACCCAAGATAGGATCAAAATTCTTTCTGAGGTCGACCGCAAATGCGTTACTACCCCTGAGGACTAAGTTGAAGCGCCTCGGTTACGTATGTGTCCCTTACTACACCCTTCAAAGCAGAATACAGCAGCAAAAATCCTGTTGTTATAAGGCAGAAATATGTGTGGCGGTGGTGGCTCCGGAGTCGAACCATAAAAGGTTCTAGCACCTTCAAATGACTATTAATCAATCTATGATTAGCAACTAAGATGTGTCATAGGAGTTATAAGTTTTCGTTATGTGACTAATTCTACTACAGATTTGATTTACCTACTTGCTGATAGCAAGTAGAAGCAATATTTTATAATCAAATTAGTAGCAATGCGTTACTTGGTTACAACTTCCGTATTTCCTGTTGACCAGCTCGTCTACGTAATGGATTTCGATTTCAATTAAGTCAGACAATCTTATAATTGAATTACGTAGAATCGGAAGCCTGGTAAACGAAAAGATGAAGTCTGTTTTATTTTAAATCAATAAAAACGCGCCTCCTGGGACTTTAAAATTGGATGAACCAATATTTTTTCTTTACTCATTACTTATTCTTTGTCTTAATCCGCATTCGATCTCAAGGAATTAATTGAAACCAATCCGCGAGTTGACCCGTTTCCGTCAAGTCCACAGAACGAGATGAATGAACGAAAAAATGTGTATCATACCACAATGTGGCTACAAAAAGTTGACCAAGTTGATTAGTGTTGCGTGTGCGCCTTATCCGAGCAATCTTTAACCAACACTTGCTACTTGATAGAGATGAATAGCCGCCGCTCAAGCGGATCCGCGATTTCACCAGCGCCACGAAAGTCACGAATAACTGGAGCCGTCGGAACCAATTAGTTGGTAAATGGGTCCACCACAATAGAATAATATGAAGCGTCCTAATACATCATATTCCTCGTCACGTATTAGGATACCGTCCTTTGTTACGTGAGCCACTTTCAGCGAGTGAATAGAACCGAAGGACTCAGATGTGCGTGGAATATGATTAATTATTTCTCACTCATAAATATGAGTTAGGTGTATGGACGCTTGATTGCGGGCCGTCTTGGGTTACCTATTTCCTAACTAAGTTTACCTTTAAGGGTGCCACTGCCAGTGAATTGATAGGACGCCCTGAATGGGTTGCGGCGGATTTTTACGTACGTTATATACCAATGTTCAATTAAACATATTGAGAACGTGTTAGAAATTTTTTGAACATTGTATTTAAAACAATTTTTAAGGACCATTAAAGTGTTATTGTCTTAATGTGACGTCATACAAAATCTGTGAAGTTTAGTAAACTGGTCATGTGATCCTTAAATAAAATTTACAAATCAATAAAATAAAACGAAGTATCTATTTAATTTTAGCATAGTTTTCTTTTGGTTCCTCGCAGTACCATTAATCAGACACAAGACTTAATATAGTCATCTAACTTGCCAAATTTAAAATGAAAGATTTTTTACTTTTGTTGCTGACATTGCCGCGTCTGCTGTAAACAGTAACAAATCA
>DWNJ01001779.1:0-11439 GCA_018250275.1 Udranomia eurus
TTTTGTCTGTTTGTCCGTTTATCTGTGCGTTTGTGCACACTAATCTCAGAAACGGCTGATCTGATTCGAATGCGGTTTTCACTTTACATTTAGTGTTTGTTTCATAAAAATCGGTTCATAAAAGTGAGCCGGCTAGTATCATAATATATCCGCATGTCCGGGCAGTGGGCGCTGAACGAGCCGGCGCGCGCGCTGGACTGCCTGAAGAAGGCGGCGCGCGTGGCGCAGCAGTGCATGGACGGCGGCGTGCAGGCCCAGCTGCTCGCCGAGCTGCTCGGCCGGTACGCGCTGCTGCGCGAGCGCGGCAACGCGGCGCTCACGCACCAGCTCATCGACGCGGTGAGTGCGGGGCGCGGGGGCGCGGGGGTATACACGCACACACACGCACGCAGCGTACACACTTATGTTTATATGTAGCCATTGGCATGACACATCCGCACGCTCTTACTGGCTCATCGCGGTGAGTTGGGGGCAGGGGGGAGGGAGAGCTGCATACACACACACACGTGTGTTAATATATAACCATTGGTATCACACGTGCGCACGCTCTTACTAGCATGTACACGTCGATGAGCTGATACACCGCTCACAAGTGTTTGTGAGCGGTAAATATACGTACGCACGCACACACACTTGCACGATTAGTTATTAGGACTCGTAATGGATGTTAATGATGATGATGGCTCAGAACCGATTTCGGTTACAGCCACGTGTCAGGACTCCTATTGTATCTACAGCTTAGCTGGCACTTGCTTGGCTAGCTCTTTGGTGCGCTCTCCAGTGGCAGATATACCTTATCTTAATTTTAAAGGTGTATTCACAATGGGTACAAGCCCCAAGTGCTGACTTAGATATTAACCAAGTGGTAATACAAGTCGAAAATTTTATTGTTATCATTACAGTATTGTGAATTAATGTATTTTGTATAGAATATCATATAGATATTATGTACTATATTTTTCATAGTTAATATTTTGAGAAAATTTGTATTCCCCTGAAAAGTTGTTACACATGTTTACGCATACCTAAGTAACAAAAAACTTGCACTATGTTTGTTACATACGAAATATTTTCGCAAAACCTAACTTCTCTGCATTCGTTGCCAGGTTATCCAGAAGATTCGCGAGGAGCTAGCCAACCTGGACCAGTCGGAAGAGGTGGAACAGATCACGAAACACTTCCACAACACGCTGCAACACCTGAAGAACAGGATGGAATGCCCCGACCCAGACGGCTTGGGGTATGAGGGACTTGTGCTATCCTAGTTGGAGATGGATTGAACGATCAGATCAGATATAGGAATTAGATTTAGGTATGAGTGATTAATCAGACAAGTGAGGCACATGCGGAGGAATATACGATATCTATAGATGTAAAGATCTTCCAGTCTAAAAATGCACGCCCCTCCACTAAACAAAATTATTTTAATGTTTCACACATTTCTATTTAATATAACTTTGCTAGTATGTGTAGTCAATTTTTCTTTAAATGCAATCTCGTAGGACTCTCATTGGTCAACTAATAGAGCGATCTATGAGTCACTTATTGTACACTTAATTCACGAATTGTATGACTTGTCAACTTACTAATGCTCTGAATGGTCAAGAAAACTGGCAGTTTATTCATTTGAACTATTTTCGAAACATTATTGGTTTATGAAAAGTTGCATGTGTGGGTAAAGACTTTGGAAGGGCGTGCAATTTTAGACTAGAACATCTATAACTTGAGTACTTGTTTAATTACAAAATGAGATCTTGATATATTCTTATTTGTTTGCGTCGTCTATAGGAGAAGTGGTATGGGGGAGAGGGGGTAGTGATTAGGCGTTAAACTCTACTATAAATATGTCCAAATGAGATGTACCTATAATATTAATATATATGATCACATAAAAGCACCCCTTGTAAGAATTGAGATCAATTAAATGAACTTATCTCATACAGAATAACTATGATGATATCCTCAGGGTGAATATAGGTAACGAAAGTTGTATTTACGTACTATTAAGACATTTTATCATTTTAGTTTATAGGAACTGAAACGAATGTATTGAATATTTATATTAATTGAAAGCAATATATTACTTGTTTAATATTATACGTTTTTTGATTGTTCCTCTATCCTCCGTTAATTCCAAGTGGTTTTATTTCTCATCATGTAGAATAGAATATGTCTTGTCTATCGTTTTAATTTCAAGAAATGTTCGATATTTTATTTTTTTGCTTAGTTTGTGTGGAATTTGAATAATTATTCTATTGCTTGGTACTTTACGTTTCAAACAAGGTTCAGTTAATAGGAGAGGTACAAATAACAAGCGACATTAAATATAAAATAACTATATTCTACAATATTCTGTTCCCTTGCACATTGTTTTTATTGTTCATCATTATCTTCTCTTGTCGCTTCTTCTCTTCTTTAAATGCTTCTTTATTGGCTTTCTTCTCCACTCTGCGTTCTTTCCTATATTCTTTGAGGAGACGTTTTCTTTCTTTCTTTTCTTCTGCTAATTCGTCTTTCGGCCTGAAATTAATAATACGATGTTCTGTACATTGGATAAAAACTAAAAAGATACCCCAAGTCTTATACAAATGACACAAGTAAAAAAATAATTGAAATTTTTGTCTGGCTTACAAGCAAAAACTGCTGGACGGATTTTGTTGAAACTTTTATTGTTATAGCTTTTAGTCCTCGGCAACATATCGGCTATTATTTACTATTAATAAAATTACCCGATAATTATTCAACTGATAAATTAACACAACGTCGATTCTCAGGTCAACCAAGTTCACTGGATGATGTAGTATATTATATTTTGCTTACAACATACCTTATCGACAATACACTTAAGGTGGATAGCACACTTTCCGCGTTCGTCCGTCCGTCATCGTCAGAATCTCTGTCATCATCTTGCATAGCATTGAACTTGGCCAAAGATTTCAATGTGAGTTTATTATCTTTGCCAAGTGTTTCTTCTGGTATACCGGTCTTGGAGTTGATTTTGATTTTTCTCTGCTTCTGTAAAAGGTGATATTAATAGTACAGGGAATCTTTCGTTAAATGTATAAGATGATCTTAATCGTACACGAAATCTCTGGAAATCATGTGTAAAATTATTGTTTTAAGAGTGCATTATAAAAACTGAGCGCGATTTACACAAGTCAATGATAAGTAACATTTAATAATATGTGCAATTGGCTTAAATTCACCTAATTCTATTGTGATCAAGATCCTCATTCCTCTATTGCACTATGGCCTAGATATCCCGTCCATAATGCAATGGGGCAATGAGCCGCCTCTCAACACAAGCTCAGTACCAGTATTTACGAGTACTTAAAAAAATTACTTTCGGTTCCTCAATGAGCTGCGGATGGTTGTACAGATTGGAGTAAGTCGATAGAATGGTCTCGCAGTCCCACTTCTCCTTGGGTTCCACGTCAACTGTCACCAAGTCTTCCTCTGACTCCTCTGCTATCTCCTGAAGATGTTGTAATCTGTGAAGAAGTTCAAAATTCTAACCTTGTGACCACTTACCATCACAGACTGCATGCTCCTTTGCTGCCTCAATGACATAGAAAATATGTTATATAAATTAATGGGCATGTTATCTGACAACCCGTCAGGTATTTTTTAAGATATCGAAATGGCAAACTAGTAGTTTATCTAATGGTAAGTGGTCACTGCCATGTACATCTATAAATAATCAATGCCGGATAGGATTGTAGTTTTGTCTGAACAACAGGTGTGTTGCTACACTCGAGCACTAAGTTTAAATACCAGCACACAATAGCTAACACTGCTGTTATAAAACAGCAATAGGTGTGACGATGGTGCCTTTAGAGTCCATGAAACGGTCCACCACTTTCAGGGCAACAGACACAAACCTGACGAGCTCCTTCTCCTTCTCGAGATGGTGTCTCCTCCGCGACTCTTCGAACTCCTCGGCGGCGCGGAGCAGCCTGTCGTGCGACTCCGGCATGAACCCTTCAATCTCATCCAGGTCTAGTGCACCCACTTCCGTGTCGTCGTAGTCCGCATACATCTGGAAACCAGTAACTTGACGTTAAGACTATATTAAAACTAGAACTTCTAAGAGTAACTTTTACAATAAAACATTTCGTAAAAAAATATTTTTATCCTTTTAGTTTCTGTTGTTTTTAAAACGTATTTTCTAAGTACTCATTATAATTAATATTAGAGTGTCATGTCACATTACTGAGAACTCAATCCCCCTTGACGTAAGTAAGCATACAGGCGTTACAAAGGTGGATCTTAGGTCCTGGCAGTTCATCTATGGCAGTACCATATCCACACCAGTTTGAAAGGTGTGATTTAGGTGCGTGTTGAGGGACGTTATTAAGTTGTCAGTGATTGAGGCAGGCTTGAATCCCTTCTCTTTTCATTAATTTCCTTCCCTCCTTAAGTTCGTTCCTTTTAGAATCGGTGAGACATCCTCGTATCCACCACTTAAAAGTGATAAGCGACTGCTATAATTACTATTCATTCATAATTCCGTTGCAACCAATCAATTAAATATTCAACTCACCTTCTCAAACATATTATCCAACAACGTAAGCCCCTGGTTACGTTTGATCACGCTGGAGGACATGGAATACTGTGAGAAACGGGACTTGGTGTCGTCTTTGTCACCCCACGCCGGCATCCTGGGTCTGATATCCTGCAATTTTACAACAACTTTTTGACTATTGTTTCTACTAGTACCATCGTATAAAAACTACAAAGAACACTATACACAACCAATATGTGGTCAGGGAAACATTCATATATGAGACGTTCCAACTTAGTCCTCAGGGGACATAAGGAAGAACTTAGATCCTGCCTTGGTTGATTACAGATGTCCGTGGACGGTAGTGACCACTTATCTGGTGGACTTCATGTTCGTTTACTACCTCCCAGTTATAAAAAAAAACGATGGAACAGAACTATTGGTCAATAATGCTGAAATATGTACCCTATTCTCTGAGCCATCATCAGAGTCCATATCGGACGCAAACGCCTTCTCTGAGTCATCATCACCAGACATGCTGTCACCGTCTTCTTCATCTTCATACTCTTCATCACCTGCAATTGTTTTATAAATTTTGAGTATAATAAAACAAACATCTCTCGGAGAAAAAATCTCAGTGCACCTGTATTTTTACAGTTTATGCGATCAAGAATTAAAAGTTTTTATTCATTACAATTAATAAAAGACAGACAAATCGCAATGTCTGACAATGGTTTCAATGCTGTGCCGAATACCCTCAAATAATGAACTAAGCTATAATTTTAATCATACCTTCACCCATAGCCAATTCAATGAAATTGTCTTCAAGTTGATTTCCCGGATCATCAAAGTCGAAATCTTCATCCAGTGCTGCCACAACCTCAGGATCCAAGTTCAAACACAAACCTGAAATAGTTGTTTTAGAGTTGTATAATATTTTAGCTAGTACTATTTTATTTATCACCTTGCATACTATTTTTAGAACACTAGAACAATGTATCTATACCCTTAGGCCGATAAAATTAAGAAGTGGATCAGTGGATGCACTCTTCATATCAACTTATTTTATCCAGATAATATTTATATAGGCTGGATCGTAATTTTATAAAGTATTTATATAAAGTGCTTTACATACAAAAAAAAACTTAGAAACTAGAAATGCCATAATAATAAAACTGATATATTCTGATAACCCAGACAAAGAATCACACAAATGTTCACAGTTTGAAGTTGAAGTTGAGTTTGAAGGTAATCCAACCTTTAACTTTAAACATAACATAAACATAACTACAACTATCCTTAAAAATAACAGTAACAATAAGTATATATTGAGAAAAAAGTGTTAATTTACAAGAAAAAACCTACCTTGAGAAGCAGCCTTGTTCAACAAACCAACATCTTCTTCAACTTCGGAAGCAAAAACTGAACTAGGCAGATTTAGTGTTTCAGACCCATCTGCATCCCTCTCTGACACTGTGATTGTATTATCTGCCTTTTCTTTCCTTTTGTGCACTGGTTTCTACATACGAAAGCAAAATAAATTTAAGAATACTTCATGTATTTTGTATAATGACAATAGCAAGTGTAAAACTGTCAAAAAACATCAGCCAATGTTGTTTAGCAAAACTCATACTAAAAGCAGAACTGCCTTATGATCAGATTGAAATTCTGGAGAAGACAGTTAGTACATCAACTACAGAACGTGCTTTTCCAGATTCCAGTGATTACTGCATGATAATTTACTTCCATTTTTTGTTTTAATGTTTAAAAATATTTATTTCTGTACAACATTTGAGAGATACTGTATATTTACTTACAGGCTGTACCACCATAGTAACTTCTCTGGTGTCTTTGAGATGTTGCAAATAGTTGTAGTCGTCATCGAAGTAGATTCCATATTTCTGCTGTTCCTCTCGTCTCTGCTCAGGTGTCAGATCCTAGAGAGATAAAAGTAATGAATAAACTTTGTTGAGAGTTACTTATTCGCGGTGTTCCATCTTACTTGAAGTAGACAAGCTGAAATAGTATTAACAGGCACTTGTTATTTTTGGAGTTGATCATTAATGAACATGGCTGACAAAAACCACTTAAGGGCCCTTTAAAAATTGCGTGTTTTATTCACCCCTCCCCAGTCCTTGTCACAGCTGGTCACAATTTTCAATTTTTAATTAATTTCACATATTGGCCTTTATTCTTCTCAGGTCCAATATATTTTGTATAATGTATCATATAATGTACAAAGTTTGAGTAATTTTGGCTACAAAACAAATTCAACAAATTTGACGTCATATGAATTCATATAGCTCTTATCTCATTCATATATCTTAGTCGATTCATTTACTGTATTACAATCCCTAAATAGTCTACTTCTGAATAGAAATAAATATAATAATACAATATTTACGTCTGACATACAAAATAATAATTGTATGTATATTGTTTGTATATGTGTTTGTAAGGTTATGTTTCCCACTCACTGGACCTTTCTCCTTCTTAGTTGGTACGTTAGCGTTAACAGGCACTAGAACACGCTGCGGCGCGGTCTCATCGGCTACCAAAGGGTCCCTTTGAGAACGGTGTACCAAGTTGAACGTCACTGCCTTCTTACGATCTATAAACTTCTTTTTAGCTTTCGGCTGGAACAGAATGAAATTGTCGCCGTTATAAATAGAAACGCACTTCACGATAATTGTGTTAAATTCGTTTAGAAGATAAATTTACCATTTTGTTTCACTTTTTATCTTATAACTTGTAATTATGAAAGTTTGCTAAACATGTGTTCTTCTTTGTTGTTTTGGTTGGCATAAGGATTGCTCAATTGCTGTCAATCACTGACATTAAAAACAATGATTATAGCGTTACGTTCTGAAATATGGAAATATATTTTTTAGTTTTAGAATTTGATTGTGTTGAAAGAAAAAAATCTTCTAAAGGGCATATTTTAAAAGGAAAACTCATCTTTAAAATAATAATAAAATGGAAAATTAATTAAAGCCTTAAGTTCGTCATATATTTTGTTTATTATTTGTGGCAGTGCCAACTGTCAAAGATTTTGACCGACGTCAAATGGTAGATTAAATATTTAAAAATCAAAACAAACTAACCAAGAAAAATATGCTCGTTGCAAGAAATTTGTATAGTTTTCACTTAAAACATCGAAGAATATACTCCAAATGGGTCTACGTCAATTGTAAAAGATATAAGAGTTCCGCAGAACCTAAGACCAAGACATATTCACATACAATTCTGTTTCCAAAAACTAATTTCCCAGCGAGATCTAGCAATGCCAAGAAAGAAGAAATTCAAAAAGTAAGTTTAAATTATTTAAAATATATCTAGAATCTTTTTAAACTTTTTAATCTAACAGTCGACTATAATGGTAAGAGTACGACCCGTTAGATCTAATATGGGTTGTTTTAGATTTAATATGGGTCGTTTTAGATCTTATATGGGTCGTTCTAGGTCGTTATATTGATTGAAAAAATATTTTCGGATCACTAATTACCCCACAGTTATTTTAATGGTTAGTGGTCACGAATTTCTACGGGAATTTTCATTGATGAAGTAAATCATATTACACATATTTGGTAAAATAAAATAATTTATGCAACTAAAAATAATAAATATAATAATTTATAAAATCAATGTTTCAGACCGCCCAATTTGCCGAACTTTACAGCTGGCAAAGAGAGCACTTGACGGGTAAAGAATTTGTCCTCCACGATGGACCACCGTATGCCAATGGAGACCTGCATATGGGACATGCTGTGAACAAAGTGAGTATCTTTTCCTGCTATAGTTATTCAAAATCGAATAGCAATTAAAAATCTCTTCCACTTATTGTACTTATGTACACTTAAGTAATTGAAGTAAGTAGCCATTAGTTTGTATAACATTTATCTCATAACTAGTAACATTTTGACGACCCATATGGCGCAGTGGTCACCATGCCGGTCTGCCGTTCAATTCTGGATTTGATTCCCAGCAAGACTGAAATTAGCACGATGCGTTTAAATTTCTGTTCTTGGTCTGGGTGTATGTGTTGTTGACACAGGGAATCCTATATAACCAGTATCTCCCACCTATAAAAGGTTTTCGCATTTAAAGAAATGTGTACAATGCCCCCACATCGATTTAGATAGTTTGCCACACTGACTCAAATCCTTGGTCTATGCTTACTATCATTTACTTTTAATTTCAGATAATAAAGGATATAAATAATAGGAGTCAGATTCTACAAGGAAATAAAGTGCATTACGTCCCTGGGTGGGATTGCCACGGATTACCCATAGAGTTTAAAGCATTACAAAAGGCTAAGAAAGGTACTAATAAAAATGAGCCCTCAAACCCCATACAGACAAGACAGATTGCTAGATCCTTTGCACTGCAGACTGTTGAGACACAGAAAAGGGCCTTTGAGAGCTGGGGTGTCATGGCCGATTGGCAGAACCAGTGTTATTTCACCCTCGATAAGAAGTATGTACAGAAACAGCTGTGGCAGTTCTACAGGATGTACAAATCTGGATTGATTTACCGTGCCCTCAAACCCGTCTACTGGTCACCATCGTCTAAGTATGTTTGATTTTTATTCTTTGTAATTATACACTAGCTAACCGGACACGCTTCATACTGCCTCAGAATCATTTCCCGGGTTAGCGTCCCCATCCTCCCGGAAATATTCTATAGCCTATGTTCATCAGATAAGGTAGGATTGTAATGGTAAAAGAATTTTTCAAATCCATCCATCAGCAGCCGGACCAAGCCGGGCAGAAGCCGACCAATACCCGCCTATTGCGACGGCCCGTGGTAACACCGTGGAAGACCAGGTCATGGTCGAAGACGGGACAGAAGACCCTACGGCGGACGTTAGAATCATCGCCTTAAGAATGCAACTTTCGTAGGCGGCGATTCTGACAACCGCCGCAGGGTCATTAAGCTTCCGATCGCGGATGCCGTATGCGGCGCCGGCGTGGTGCCCTCTGGTGGCTGAGTTGGAGCGGAAACGTCTGCAGGCACAGCAGAAACTAGCCCTCACGACTTTGTGGGGCGCTGTCGCCTCGAACATCTGAGGATGACATCTAGAACCTAAATCGGGTGGGCACTCATAGCACACCCCACATCACACACCTATCTAAACGCGGGGACACATCGCCGAGGACCGTAGTCCCTTTGAGAATTTCCCGGGCAAAGAGGTTTACCTCGAAACTAGTAGTCTCTGTGGAGGCAACCGGCGCACAAAGCCGTGGGCCGTAATATGTGAAATACAAATTACAATGATGTTGATTATATACAATTATGTTGATCTGTCTGAAAGTTCCTTATATTCCTTATATTCTTTTTCCTTATATTTATTTTAGTTTTTACATTCTAGAACGGCATTAGCAGAAGCAGAATTAGAATATGATCACCAGTACAAGAGCACTGAAGTGTACCTGACATATGCTATTGAGAAAGTTCCTGAAATTGTCAAGGAGACATTAGCCGGGTATGTACTAATTCTATTTTTATTACTAGATAATTATGCTAAATTGAAATAAATGTTTTGGTACAGATTGTACTATTTTATTTTCTTCGTGTTGATTAACCTGAGACAGTGTATATTTTGCGTCAAGATCTGAGAGTTTTGCAGTTTTGAGTAAAAGAGCAAAATAAACGTGTTTTAGACATAGATTTCATTTTTGTAGCCAAAAACAAATGTATACACATCTCGCATGTGATAGTGAGTACTGAGTACAGTAAGGACAATGTTACCAATTCTTCAATAACTTTTTTTCCCTATAATATGACAGCCAAACATCACCAGATCCACGTAAATTTAAAAAAAACTAAATTTTTACCTTAAATTTGATGGCGAAAAAAAAAGCTAGCCTGGAACAAATGTATGTGTTTATAAAAATATTTGGTCCCAGAGCCTATATAAATATGAGTGAGTCAAAAAACCCTAAACATATGAAGCCCCCAGAAATCAAGTTGGCAACACAGAGTATGAACAAACAAATTGGTTCACAGCGCACCACTATCAGCGATTGTCTGGACTACAACACCTTGGACCCTCGTCGCCAACAGAGCTATATGCTACAACCCTCACATGAAGTACAGCGTCGTCACACTGGCGACCAGACCGGACCTGTATCTAGTCGCCAGTGACCAGATCGAAGATCTTGGGAAGATCTTGGCTGTGGAGATCACAAAGCTAGCAGAGTTTACGGGTAAGTTAGAACCTAGGTAATTGAAACCATCCATTCTTTATCGTCTCTGAATGTTAGTTTTATAGGCCCAATGTTTGAAAATTGTCTTCTTTTTTATTTTTAGAAAACCATTTTAAGTAAGGTAAATTATGTTTTATTCGGGTATCGGCCACAGACCATATTGTTTATCTATTAAAGATTATTATTATATACAAATAAGCTAATCCACCAGATTCTGTATTCTATAAAGTTTTCTATACAAAAAAAAAAATTAAAATTGAAAATTTTGGTGAAAAAAATATATTTTCCTTTTCGTTTCAGGTGACAACCTTCAAGGCAGCACTTATAGGAGTATCCTCACGGATGGCTCCCTCCCGTTCCTCGAAGCGGATCATGTGACGAGAGGGAAAGGGACGGGGCTAGTGCACACTGCGCCCGCGCACGGCCCAGAGGACTTTCTAGTGGCGCTTAAGAATAATATGCGTGTGGTAAGTCGTGAATTAAGTACTTATGTATACACAAGTAGATAAGAATATACTGCATAAATAATACTGCATAATAATACTGCGTTTTCTGAGTTAAATTGATACATCCAAACAAAAATAAAAATAAACCTTCATGTTCGGTTACGGACTACCACGGTTGTGTCTTTTTTGTTATAGATTCTAGAGTCAGAAATGGACTAGAAAAAGCTAAGGAGCTTGAATATCGGAAAATGCTTGAGTTTTCTTAGTAGCGTCTGAATAC
>DWNJ01001780.1:0-11438 GCA_018250275.1 Udranomia eurus
CATGGGCGGCAGTGACCACTTACCACCAGGTGGACTGCATGCCCGTATGCTACCTCCCAGTCATAAAAAAAAAAAAAACAACTTTATCATGTCAGTCGTAAATTATTTGAGAAATTGAACTTCGTATTCTTTTCTTTTTTGCAGTGCATCTATTCCGTGGGGCGAAACTATTTAAACGGACTTCTATTACAAGGTTAATAATTAAAACTCAATTTCTCACTACAAAACTGAACTAATCACAGAACAATAATTCATTTTACTCGTTACGAACATTTAAAACTCATTACAAATACTTCAGATACAACAAGAGTGTCGTTTTATTAAAAGAGTTATTTTTTTGTAGAGTCCGAAAATTACGACAATGTAGAGCGGTATTTTAATCACAAATTGACTGAGGCTAACCTAGAAAAAGGATCCTTGACATTTATCAGGTAAGATTTCAAAAGAAGATGATTTGAAGAGAGAGAAGAGATTTCAAAAGTATATGAGTGTGTATATTCTTTTAGTCTTGTTTTTTTTGTAATGTTTTTTTTAGATCGGACACTCAAGAGAGCGTTAAAGTTACCGCTGATCTAGTTATTGGGGCGGATGGTGCCTTCTCGGCGGTACGCAAAGCCATGATGAAGCAGCCACTCTTCGATTTTAGTCAGAAGTACATTGAGCATGGTTACTTGGAGCTGTGTATACCGGCTGCGCAGGATGGTGGCGTAAGTTTATAATCCTTACTAGGTGTAGTCAACAGGTCATTTAAAGATAGTAGAACCTTTTATGGTTCGACTCCGGAAGCATCACCGCCACATACATACTTAAACGAGGCGTTCCAACTTAGTTCTCAGATAGGAATAACTATATTTCGGATAGATTCCATTTGGTCGTTGTCTTTGCTAATTGTTTATTTATCAGAAACGTGTACCGTGCTCCGTGATGATAAACACTTTCTAGTACTTACGAAATACATATGTTCCCCCAGTGATATTTTATTATATGTTTGGGTGATGAAACTTTTCCAAGGCAAATTCTACTGGTAGGTACCTATGTTTTATTCCAATAAATTACATGCAATCTGGTATGTTATGATAATTTCTCTTTTCCACAAGATTTTTTTGAAGTACCATTTCAGTTATCAGAAATAGGAACACGATTATTTTCTATTTCGCTTCCGCCTGATCGGCCCTTGTCATAAAAATAATATACCTAATGTCATGCTTAGAACCAATATGTTAACTAGTCAGTTATTAGTTTTACTTTGAAATTTTCTACCAACCTTATTCCAGTGATATTTGGTTGTAATATATATGACCTGTAACTGCTTTCTGATATAAAAAGAACAATCAGTATGGAAATGTTTTATTAGTTACACACAGGTGTTATTATTCCATAAAACCGTACAACAATTCGTAAAAGGTGCCCATAAAACGTGAAAAATGCTGTGCAAAAGAAGCATACCGATTTTCTAGGTAAATTCATACGACATTGTAACCCTAATTAACCTACACTAAACATACAATTATCTAATAATTTTATTCTTATTCTTGTTTACCAGTTTTGTACTCGATAACAAAACGTACACAGGAAAGTATTGTACCAATGATCAAAATAGCGTAATGGATTTTGAAATCCACTAAACGAATCACATTATAACTTCTTTTCAATGTTGGGATTGTGTTTGGACTTCTACTGAGTATATACGACAGGTGTTTTTCTAGCAACCCCGCTTCATAGATGTGAGCCGCATATCTTTCAAATTTGGTTCTCAACGGAAAACCTTTATTGACATACATACTGACAATAACTGTCCTGGGATAGTCGCATTTGTTTATTTTAACCCGACCGTCGTTGTCAAGATATTTTGTTGCTCTCAAATAGTATGTATAATCTGTATCCACTGTATACAAATCCTTTCTGGTAGCGATAGTTTTCATTGTTATTTCGGGATCACGGCATAGATAGTCATATTCACTTTGGGGGAACTCTTCGTTATACGCGTAAAGATGAAAAGTTCTTGCGAATTCACCGATACACGGTTTGAATGGCAAGGCGGCAAGATTGCTATGATTAATTTGAATTTTTTCTACGACGTGCCCTGTTATGAGACTGTACGAGGCGGTACTGTAAAACGCGTTGATTGCGTTGGCGAAGACAATCCATACTATCAGAAATCTCCTGATATACTTATTCATAAACAATCCCATGTCTGCTTGATTGTACAAATATCGCCACACTTTAATAATAGTAGAGAATTCGTCCTTCGATCTTCCTGTAGTTAGAGCTTGGATCATTAGAATTATCAGCACAGTAAAGAAGAAACACAGAATTATCATTATCCACGTTAATAAACCGAATTGTTGGTATACTCTCGACCATCTTTCCTCTTCCAGAACGGGAGTGATTACGCTATAAGTAGCGTAACCGTATCCAAAAATGTAATCAAAAAGCTCCAATCGGTTTCCCATTAGAAATAAACCTCCAGCAATAACGTCAGCCTCGTTTCTTTGCAAGTAACCTATTAATCCTGTAGCCGTGCGATTCGCTAAAATAATACCATAGTCTTCATCGAGCGTCACAGGCAAATATTTTAGAACAATTCCTTCATATTCCGCTATGATATTGAGCACATACTGCTCGGTACCAATGTCTAGATATTTGGAAAAATCGGTGTTGTTTATAATTATGTTAGGAATATCCTCTCTTGCAGCCACTATCATTGTGCAGTTTTGCAATCCGTTTGGCATCTTAGTTTGAAATATGTGTTTACTATACTCAGGGCAATGTCCCAGGCTTCGTATATCGCTGGAATTGCGGCCACAATGAGTTCCACTGTACGGATAATATGTAAATATTTCCAATTCGTTGTTCCTCCATATTAAAACAGCTACGTTTAAAATCAATAATTTCAACAATTCTTTGAATATTTCCTCTAACACTTCTACGCTCTCTTGGAAGAGAATCACAAATTTCGCCGTGGGATTCCAAGATAAATCTGTTGATAGCTTACGAATTCCTATCAAAAAGTCAGTGATATTATCGGCTTTAATGAAGTAAGCGTCAGGGTATACTAACCAATGTTGATTATTAAAAGATCTCGTTATAACCGAAAAGCAATAATATTCGTCGATATCTTCAAGCAAAAGATCGAAGTCCTTCTTAGAGGAAACGATAAAAACAACACCGTGACAAGGAATATGTCTTTTAGCTATTTCTCTTACACATTCAGATACCCTGTTATCCTCATTTCTATTTTGAATCGTACTTGATATCATTTCACTTGGTTTCGTTTCCGCTGTATTTCCCGTAAGCACTAGTATAATACAGATATAAAAAATCATAATTCAGATTTGCTCTACGACTAGACTCTTCGAATGCATCGGAACTGTTCATATACCACCATTCTGTGATACATTTTACCTTCGGTGGGTTAGTACGATCGTTGGATACATGTAAAGTCAACAAAACAGGGTTTACATACCGATTGAAATCAGGCCCGGAAGCGTGGTCAACAGCTGTTTGTCATGGAAAGGGTATAGACAAAAAAGTGAAAGTAATGACTGCCAATTGCACAATTATAGATTAAATTTTAAAGCCAAGTAAAATCAGAAGAACAAGAAGAAGAGAAGAGAAGCGTATAACGCTGAGAGCCTTAAACTTAAGAGCTGTAGAAATCCATAGGACGATAGCCACTAACAGGATAGACCCAGTTTTAGGCAATGGTCTGAGTTTCACCTTTACACGCTGTAGGTGAAAGGTTTAGATCAAAAGTAATCCTGATTGCCCGGGAAATTGTATCTAAATTAAAACACCTTATTGATGACGGATTTATATTTGTAACGATATCGTAACTCTAAACAACAATTTTATTTTCAGTTAAAGAATATGTGTGTGGGTGATCATGAAGAAGGGTTGTCCGCATAGTTATTTAACATAAACCGTTTTGTAAACACATATGCCTCTTTTGCTACCTGTACGCCCCATTCATATTGATGAAGCGTTTTATGGTTTTCGTTGAGCACTTTAAATATGATCATCCTTGTGATTAATTGCCTTTTCATTAGAGGGCAGCCAACGTTCAGGTTGACATGTTTGCCAGCTAAATATTCTTTGATTAATAGTTTCAGATGCCGCCCAACTATCTACATATATGGCCCAGAGGTAACTTCATGATGATCGCTTTGCCAAACCAGGATTGTTCATGGACTGTGACATTGTTCATGCCGTTTGATAACTTTAAGCGGTTAGACACAGAAGACAAACTTTTAGAGTTCTTCGAGACATACTTCCCGGACTCTATCCCTTTGATTGGTAAGAACAAGCTGTTTGAAGACTTCTTTGGAGGGTCACCGTCGACTCTTGTTGCTATTAAGGTTAGTTTTAATTTGTTATACTCAAAAGTTTCTCACTCAAATCCGGCGAAGTTTATTATTACAAATCGAGCATTCCAAAAATGCTTGGTAATATTTAAGCGAGACCCAGGCTGTGGTTTGTCCATTTAAGCCTGGAAACTGTCACCAGCAATCGTATGAGGATCTGATTTGGTATGATATGGTTTGGTACCAATATTCGATTTTTAAATTACTTTTTAAAGGATTGTTTAATACTGGTACAAATGTTCTTCTTTATGCTAATATCTTGATTATTTTCTATAGATCAATCGACCAACGAGTTTTTTTACAATACAGTTATTAATTTATTTTTGGTTATTTCTTACGTTAGTATTCAAAGTAGATGAGAAACTGTTTTTATTACAGTGTCGTCCATACCACGTGAAGGACAAAGCTTTAATCATTGGCGACGCAGCTCACGCAGTAGTCCCGTTCTATGGACAAGGGATGAATGCTGGTTTCGAGGACTGCACCCTCCTCGACCAGCTATTCCAGAAACACCAGGATAACCTCGTAGATATTTTAAAGGAGTTCTCGGACAGCAGATGGGAAGACACCTTTGCTATCAGCGATCTTGCTATGTATAATTATGTAGAGGTCAGTTGTGTATAAGGTTTTTTACTGATGACGATGACGTAGTTGGTTGGAAATCCACGGTTCGCTGGGATTAACAACATGATCTATATGCTCTCTAAGTACATCCTTAAAATTGACAATTCGACTTTTTAACTTGAGAAGTAGGTATTGATGACAAAAACAATTTCTTAAATTAAAACCAATGTGTATATAATGATAAAACTATGTGTCGCAGTAAATAGTGATTACTTTTAGCTCTTGTTCTAAGATTAAAGCGTGGATCCTTTGTAGCCCATGTTCTGTAGAATATTGTGGTTTTCAGATGCGAGATCTGGTGACCCGACCGTCCTACAGGTTGCGAAAGTTGTTTGATGATTTCCTGTTCTGGCTGCTGCCAAACTTCTGGGTTCCTCTGTACAATTCTGTCACGTTTACGACTATGCCATACAATCAGTGCGTGAAGAACAGAAAATGGCAAAATAAGGTAACGTTATAATTTAATTTGTCGTGGATTCAGAAAATAAAAGAAGCGTTTTTCATTATCAGGTTTCAGAATTTGAAAAAGAAGTCACTGTATTGATTAGTGCAGTGATAAATTACGTAACGTAACTGTTCTATGTAATGGGGCCAAATAGAGTAATAATGGAGAAGTTGAAGAAAAATGTCAACGCGGATCCTGTTCGTTGCAAACGTGAACCGAGTTACCACTCTAGTGCCCTATAATAATTCAGCTGTTCAGATTTTAAGGGTAAAATTGGATACGTCTTCTTTAAAGCAGTTCATCTTAATGTTTGAAAGTAGCAGTCTCTTACGATCGCTCTTAGAGTCGTTTAATGATTCTCTGAGTGCGGCTGTTAGTGATCGACTCTAGATAGGATTTTAATTTTTTAATTAATATATTTTTGATAAATCAAAGTAAGTAAACCTTTTGTTACAGGTGCTTCTGATGTCAGTATTTGGTGTTGCAATGTTTCTATTTGTTTTGTTTTTCCGTGGTATAAAATGAATGGAAAACTACGATTTACACTGCTATAGATAATCATGAAAGTTACCTTAAGTAAATAATAAAAGTTGTCTAATTTTAAATGGTTTTTATAATAAATAAAAATGTAGCGAATGCAAACAAGTGTTTTTTTTTTATCTTTTAACTATGAACAAAAGAATACAAAAGATGACGAGTGTTCCATATACGTTCGTATTTTTTTACGGCACGACACCTTTCACAAAAATATTTTTTACTGTAAAGTATTTTCGTCCATATATTTACAAATGTCGTCAAGATGTTGAACTCTTTGTGCGCAAAATAAATTACATAAATTCTGTTGTTCAGGCATTATAAATAATGCCTAATATAGTAGAGAAACACTGATTTATTACGAAGTCGGGTGGGTTGCTAGTATTTTCATATGAAGGTTCTTTTTTTAATTACTTACTTCATATTCTTTATATGTTAAATAATAATAACAGTCACAAGCAATAATTTATTCTTTATGTTTATGTAGTGTAGCCAATAATTAAAGTATGACAAACTTGTGTTACATTGTTCTTATGTGTATACAGAATTAATTACATTTTAAACATTTGTATTTGAGGTGAAAACGCTAATCACATTACCTAATAAACTGAGCTTTATTACGATTTACAAACTTTACAGACAGAGCAGGTTTTGCTTCAATAATAAATTATAATTGTAATTATTCTACAATTCTATCGCTGGCTATTCTACGGCTGAAAGTTAATAACGATGGAATTATATAATACCTTTCAAATATAAAACAGATACAAGACATCATCGAACCCAATAGAAGTATATAATAAGAAATTCTAAAGTCACTGAAGTGTAAATTTTTAAAATACCGTATGTTATTCTGAGTGAAGTGCCTTTTACTAACCTTCATCATGTTTAATCTAAATCTTAATATACCTGATTCGAAAATGTGCAACGCATGATCCTGGAATTTCTTTCTTAAACCAAAACCGCGTGTGCAGTACATGGCCGAAATCGTACCACTCAGTATATCCCAACTATCCAATTTAAAATTGCCGTCTTCATCGATGTATTTGGGTGCTTTTAGATAATATGCGTATTCTGTAACTACTGTGTAATACTCGCTATTCTCCACAACAAAGTCTAAACTACCGTCGGTTGATTGACACTTCTTAATCTTTCTATCGTGAGGCAGGGTCAAATTATATGCATATAAGAAATAACTTTTGCCAACTTCACTGAGACATAGATCGAAAGGAAACGTGCTCAATTTCTCTGTGTCAAAATCACGTTTCTCCTTCACATGACCAGTTATCAAACTGTAATAGGCAGTTTTATAGAAACTATTTATAAAGTACGTGTACCATATCCAACAGAGCATTATTAATCTCAGATTTCTTTTGTTGAACAAACTCTCATCGCTATGATCAAGAAGGTAGTCGAGTAGCTTCATAATGATACTTAGTGGATCTTGTCGCTTATTTAAGGACAGTCTCAAGATTAATAGAGTTGTAACCACCATTACACAGAACGAACAGACGATTAGTGTCCAACTTCGGATACCGAATTCTCTGTACACCTTTTTCCACACTATTTCGGTTGCCGCAGGTGTGACTATTTTAAGATCGGCGTAATTGTAGCCCCAAATGTAATCAAATATCAATACTCTGTTCAATATTAGGATAAAGCCGCCCACGGCAAGAGATATTTCACCATTCTGCAAGTAACTTAATATTCCCGTGCTTGATCTATTTGATAAAACCACGCCGCGCGTGACATCGCCGGGGAAATACTTGTACTCGATTTCGACGTCTTCATGCTCTGCGAATATTTCCAAAATTATTTGTTCTATGCCGTGTCTATATTTTCGAGAAACATTTAGTTCTGTATTTTCACCAGTAATCACATACGGGACCACGTCATGAATGCCAATGACAAGTGAACACTTGCGATATTTATTTAAATTTCCATGTACAAAAAGTGCAGTATTGTTGGAAACATCATCGCAGTATCCCAAGTTTATGATTTCATCGAATCGTTTCCCGCAATTGCTATTGTCGAAAGGATAATAGGTATATATTTGAATATTTTTGCTATCGACACTAGATAAAAGTAGAACGTTGTCGATTCGATGCTTCAGCAATTCATTAAATATCCGATTGTTATCATCATTTGATGTATAATGTAGTACAATGATAAATTTCGCGTCAGGATTCCATAGCAAGTCTCTCGTGAGCTCTGACAAAGCTAATGGGAATTCTGATGCGTTATGCATTAAAATCATGTAGATATCAGTGGGTATCAGCCAATCCTGTTTACACCTCGATCTTGTTATGAGGCTGTGGCAATTTTCGTTGTTTATAGCTTTTATGACTTCGTCGAATTGTCCCTCTGTTGCAACTGTAGTTACAACAGTTCCACAAGATAAATTATTATCTAACACTTTTAAAATACATTCAACTCTTTGTTCGTTTAATGAATCTTTGTTGTCTCTATTTATCATATTTATATATTCGTTATTCATATATGAAGCCATAAGAGAATTGACTAAAATCAGGTACAGGACAGCTAGTCTCAACATTTTGCGACACAGCACGTTACGGCACGGGCTTCTATGAACGTTTGCATGGAAGTTATGAAATAATTGTAATATGTTCAGCTATGATTAATGATAGTGATAATGATAAAATAATTATAGCTGTCATGCATCACTACGTTTATGACGCTTTCCCACACTAATTATTTTGAAGCTAATTATGTATGGATACCAAATTACCTTATATCAGGTAAACCTCGGGATTTGTTTAAAGCAAACTGATAAAAAAACCAAAAAATAAATTGAATCCAGGAATCCTTTGCGTAAAAGCCATATTAGTCTTAAATTTTTAGATGATTAATTACGTGGCTTGTTATCGTGCTTAGTCTTCTTAAATATCTTAGAACATCATCCTTTATGTATATCAGTGAATGGTCGTCTTTCCAAAGTGTTCCGTACATTTCCATTGGTGTCAGATTTTAATATCCTTTGAAACACTAAAAAAGCCGCGGTTTCGTTTTAAAACAAATAAAAAAGTATCAAAAAGTTTTCGAATGTTAATATATTCAAATTCACTGAAAGTAGTGAAATAGTGAATTTTCTTTTCTATTCTGTCTTGAATTATTTTCTGTTATGTTATTATGTTTTATATTTGTAAGTTTATGATGCCTGCCATCTATGTTTAGTTATATGAAACGTTTTCTCATTGCGCTTACTTGAAAGTGCAGTGGTTGCGACAAATTGTACTAGATGGCGTTAGTAATAATCGAATATACTCATATTCGATTATCTGTCTACTATTATTATAATGTAGAGTTATAATCTCACTAAAATGTTTTATCTATAGGATATTTCCGAGAATATTAGTCTTGAACCACACAAGAAGTTTATAACTCTCAACAGTATATTCGTAAATTTTGAATAGTAAATTAGACAAGAAGGGTAAAAAATAACGTTTTTAAGTGGTAATAAAATAATACTTGAAACCTACTTTCGATGATGGAGAACAATTATATTTTACACTATTCTTCTTAGATCAATAACTGGGAGTTATGTTTAAGTGGCGTATTATTCGTTAAAAAATACTCTCTCTTTTCTAAGAAATATCATATAACCAAGTTATTAGATTCACATTCAACCTCAGCATTCACTACACGTTGCAGATTTAGTGCAAGTTAAATCCATCTTAAATCGCAGTACTTTTAGACTTAGACTCTCAAGTTAATATAGCTGAGAGCGGATTAATGCAGTTTGAGAATTCGCCCCAAGCGGTTCGGAGGAAACTTTGAAATTAGATTCGCGCTCAGGTGTTCCACCTTTTATCGAGAGATTAAGGACGTCGCAGTGTGAACTGACGTCAAAACTCCGTATTGTTAGATAGAAAAAATACTCTTTATTAGAGATCGCCCTGTGGTCGACAAAAATGGACCGCATTTATTTGAATTATTAATTTGTAAAATTTTAATAATTTATCTTTTGTAAAATATTTTAATTTTTTTTCCTATCCTATGAATGTTTTATCTTATGAAATTCCTATGATAATCATTAATATTTGACGTTTCCGATGACCATGTCACCCTCGATTACGTATCTAACTTTTTAGAAAATGTAGGTTTATTTTAAAAGAACAGACATGCACTTTTTTACTCGTGTTTAGAAAACAGCTCAAACAGTGTAATTGCTGCATGATTCTGTCACAGAGTCAGGCAGTACGCAGCATACTGAGTCTGCATATCATAATATGCAATGTATTGTTTCTGGTTGGTTTAATTTTCATTCCTAGTATCTATATCTACGAACTACATATTCTACATAGTATAATCTGCATACTAATAACCTATTTACCTTACGAATAGAATACATTCAGTTGCATAAAATAAAAGAAAAAAAAACGTAAAATCAGCGGTTGGGGACGGAGTGAGGCGTTCCCATTCCCGAATTTTAGCGACGAATCGAAAGTGTTCCAGCCAAATTAATTGGACCCAGATTTGACAGCAAAAAAGTTAAGAACTATGCTGACGCTAATGAGAATTTATCGCTTGTAGACGCACTGTGACAGTCGAAGGATTAATTTCGCGACTGTAGCGAAAAATATTTTTGATTTGAATTTGATGTTAGCGAAAGGAGAAGTGGTTATTGGTTTCCTGTTAGAGATACGTGCACCTGTGAAACGTAGCACTATTACGTTTAAATGTTTTGGCGTAACTTTTCTCAACAGGATATGACAAGACCATGTTCTAGCTTGTCGTGTCCGGTGTGCCTTTTAATAATATAAGCTCAAGAAATAATAATATTTTTTTAACTTTATTGAATATTATGTAGTTTTTCTTTATCAGTTATTACAAGTAGCGAAGGTTACGTACGTTGAGTACCTAAGCAAAACGATTTGCTCAAGATTTTTATAACTACCATTTGTATATTACAAACAGTTGAATATAATAGAAAATATTGGGATATAATAGAAAGTAATCAAAAATATCTTCCAAACTAAAAATAAACCAAACAGGAACAAGTTCAAAATTTGTCAAAATAAAAATGTAATCAAGAAGAAATTAAAGCGAGGAAGTTATCCTCAACAATATATCAAGGAAACGTCGACGTCATGAATTTTCATAATGTCAAAGACAAAAGACTGAGACAGAGAGAAAGGGAAAGAGAGAGGAACCCGCCACATTCTTTTATAACGTTCAAATTCATTACAAGGATTTTAACTAACGACCGGTATTTAAGATACAATAATCCGACCAATCCAGAGCCTTCCCAAGGATTAAAGGGATCCAAAGCGGTATTTTAATTGGCGGCCGGATCAAAGCAGTACTAATGGCCAACGGTGGGCATTCGACGAATTTCAAAATAGACTCCGTCGAATGAACTTGGCCTACATGTACCTGTTTATGTGTCTTCATATATTTTATTATTTTTTTTACTCTTAGTTATTTTCTTGTATACCGTCTGTAGGTAT
>DWNJ01001781.1:0-11436 GCA_018250275.1 Udranomia eurus
ATTTGAAATGAAAGAAATACATGAATTGATGAAATTGGTTCTTAATTTAAAATTGTCCTTTTCTGACAAACAAAAGTATACCTTATTTGTATTATATATAGAATACTACACTATTAACGTCACCAACCCGTGACTTTTTCTAGTCCGAAACTTCGCTATAAAAATTTTCAGATTTTTTTATATTTCACAAATATTTTTATTATTTTCTTTCATTTCAAATTTTGCCACATTTTCTCTCTATCTGTTCAAATAATTTTAAACATTTAATAATATTACAATTTAATATTTGTATAACGTATACATAATAATTTATAAGCCCAGCGTACCGGCTATAATAAAATTGCGTAGGCTTACGTACGTGTGACCGCTGAGTGTTACGTGCTAAAGTTTAGTGAGCAAGAATCTCGTATGTCATTCCCGAGAGATTGGAAATAATTTGAAATTTCCCCCAGCTGACGGATAGGGAATCGTTTTTTTTGCCTGGACCCAAGATAGAAGGAGTTTGCAGGTCACGTGGTTAATTTCTTGCGCCCAATGGACTTGAACGTGTAATTTCAAAGAGGGCAGGTAATTTAGTGTGTTTCAGTGGCAGACTAGCAGTTAGGCATTAAGCCAGCGCGAGCCCTGTAAGAAAATATATCAAGGAGCCCTTGGTGGGGTAGTTTATTGATGTCGCCTATATAATCGATGGCGACCAAACAAAGCCCCTCCTTTTTTCCCTGGTCCCCGAAAATGTATCTTACCCACATCAAGTTGAGGCGTAGCCCCGCCACTATTTATTTGTTACGGTACTATTGTTTAGGTTCCATTGATTTAAAATAATATTTTCACCACACGCTCCTCTCTCTAAATTGTTACTTTTGTTACGGTCAGAAAGCGTTGGTGTGCTACTCTTGCCATACGGTTGATCCGGAACCGGTGGTACCGTACCGTTGGTACTACCGGAACTGACATTAGACGCATATTTGTCAACCACTTTTCTCCAAGACCATATTGTGCTTGTTATTATCGAAGCACAAATATTTCATATTGACGACGGTCGAAATGAAATAAATTCCAGCAAATAGACAGTTACGTTAAAATTACAAATCTAATGCTGGATTATATTTATATTACTATGTTATGTATTATGTAGTGTACACTTAGCATTGTCCGGATTTTAAGTAGTTTTTACATTTTTTTAACGTGGCTTACGTTAGCCTTAGCCTTCACCTCTCAATCAGTCGGGCCGTTAGCGAAACTTCAAACATTAGAAGTAGTTACAGTTAAATAAATAATAAATTGAGTTAAACCCAGTTGAATCCCTATATATGCGAAAAAAAAAATTCTATCCTATTCGTAAACATTCATTTCATCTATTTTATTTCATGCATTAAGATTTAAAATGTAAGCACCGCTTCAAATATTTATAGAGAAATGTATTTTCAATTACTCTTTCTTAACCGAACTTTTTTGTCAATTGAAATCTATTTTAAAAGGATTCACCCCTTTCAAATATTTTTATGTCATCGTCTATCATCATTTATTTACTGTTTCAAATGTATTCAAATTCGGTGAATAGGTAACTTCATTTAGTTGGCGACCTATTTATTATTACTGTCGTCTTTTGTTGTCTCGAATAACCAAGAATAGAGTTTTATCAAAATAATAGTTTCATTAAACCGAAGTGTCGAAATGAATGACAGTAAAGCTCTTTATTGCTTCTTTGAGATAGACGAAACGGAGAGGCATCTTACAATTTATTGTAATATAACCTAGCTTTTGTACCGCAGAAATTATATAGAAATTATTTAGAGAGATAATGGCGGACTCATGAAAGTATCAATGTGAATATAATGATCTGTAAAATAATATTCGTTCATTTCCAAAAGCTTTATTTGTCAAACCAAACAAATAATACTACCTCATAGCGCTCGGAAAAGGAAAAATCCCAGAAATATGTATAGAAATATATTTCCAAGATTGGGTACTTTCTTTTACTCTCTAGCGTTAGATGATACTACTTCGTACTCACTTTTACTTCAAGGAGAATACATTACGATATCAAAGAGTTAGTTAAAAAGAACAAGTTAACCCCGGCGCACTTGCGCTCGTCGGATTTATCTTCATAAAATCTATTCTTATGAAGTTGTGTGTTATCTTTAATATTTTTTGTTACCTTTATAAAAACAAATAAATGCCTGAAAGTTCAATTATCTCAATAATCTTATTAAGTAGCGAGATCGAAGTCATGAGGAATCATGACTTCAATCTCTTAAATTTTATGTTTCAGAATAAGTGAAATATTTCACATTGCAAATCGTACGAACATATACTCGTATAACAGAGAGTACGTATTGTTGACCATAAATCGCCAATAATGCGCGCGAAGATGTCTCACATACAAACAGCGCTATTAGGCACAAATATAATATTAAGGACCACATTTATGTTGAGGTACGGTATCGATCGTTTCGTAGCTGACCGCAGAGTTAGAGATCGGACTGCCCGCTACATTTGTTAATTACATCAAAGGCTGTATCGTATCGGAGAATCTTTGTGTTCCGTAATTTCGGTATAATTACTCCCACCCATCCGACTCCCATAAAAACGTTATATTTTTTGGAACTGCCAAAACATGTGTGATTAATTATGCAAACGAGCCCATAAAAATTATACTGTTTAGAATATTACGTTGGTATGTTTGTTTGATCATGCCGAAAGAAGATATATATTAGATGGCCAATCAAATTTAACGACCGGTTAAATATATACCTTTATATGTGGAAAAACATCACAAAGGTACCCGATACCGTGGTACTGGTTTCACAGAATGAAAACCCATCGATGATTTTCCTGTGTTTTGTGGGGATACCCAGGAACTCCGAGGTATTGTCCGTCTGCGTAGTTTAAATATACACCTGCGTGAAGTTACGTACAGTTGACCATTATAGCTATCTTATGGCTCCCTTGTGCATATCCACAAGAATTTTAATAATCTAGAAGAATAATTATAAAAATGTCTAGAAGAATAATGATTACAAGGAAGTTAACTAAAACAAAGACTTGACTTGACTCTTTGTCATAGTAAAGTCATAGTCAGTGACATGGTCAAGCGTGCTATAAGTTATATATAATATAGTAAAGTTGTTTGTATGCATCTACAGTGTAATGCGATGCGCGGTCGTATTCAGTCATGTTTCCTGAGTAATTTTCGAATCATTTAGTACGCAAATTGCGCGGCGAAGCCGCTACCCGCACCTGCAGCTATGAGCTCTCGACGGCTTATTGCCAATGACTTTTTGGCATTTATATAACATGCCATCGGACACCATGAATGGAGTAAACATGGTGCAGATCTGCAAGTAGAATTTCAAGAAAGAAGAGAAAAACAGTGGCCAATTTTCCAAGCGCTCGAGAAGAACTCCGAGATGCCTTTTCACAGGAGATACCATATACCATATGGACATGGATCTTTGGATGGATAGACTTTCGACCACATGGATGTTACCAGGCTCTTGAAGAATAAGCCTGGTTGAGATGCAGACCTAGTTGGAAGCATCAGACAAGACCGTAGGTGAATTACGTACCGAAGTAGTGTTGTTGCGCAACGCTTTTTCGGTAAGTAGGACACCCGACGCCTCAAACGTAAACACGTGTCGCGGGGCGCAATTTGCGTCCATCAGCGATTTTGAGTCGATGGGTTCACCGACCAGCAATAACGTGCACGTCGCATCGAACCCAGCCATCGCACACGTTACAATACCCGAGAGTACGTCGACCCTAACGACATTAAACCTGCCGTGTCACAACAGCAGAAAATGGAAGTCATAGTAGAGTACCACACAAAGTACACAAGTACGACATATGGCGTATGGCCATGGAAGCGGTCAAGCGGTTGGAGTCTCGCCATAATGTGAATTTCAATTCCTCTATGGTAATGGTGCCCACCGGAAATCTGAAACCATCGACCATCTGAAAGAAGACTAGCCTACGTTATGTTTTTTAATTGCCGCCAAAACGAAATTAAGACATGATCAATGTATTAAATTTATTTTGCATCTCATAATTTATGAATTGATTTTAAATGAACTTTTAAATTAGGAAATCATTTTGTAAACATTTATTTAATTTTTCAAAATCCACATTCAAAAAGCAACAACCTTAATTTGCAAAAAACGCCATCTAGTTGCGTGCATCAAACGATCTAGCTAATTTCGTGGTGTGACATTTTCGTGACGGTTTGCGCGCGTCGTAAAAAATTACTCTAGTAATTTTCCCCTAACGCGCTAAAAGAAGTATAACTTCCAAAAACAGAGAGCAAAGCTAAGAACCATTAGTGCTATTTAGACTCAACTCAATATATATAATGTTACTTCTGGGTCAAAATTCCACCCAAACCACGGTAGTAGTGAGACAAACAAAGGCAAGGCGGAGAAATGCCGAAGTGAACGTGTTTAATCTAGGGTAGATTCTACCCAGGATTCCATTTATGCTTAAGTGGCTTCACAACTTGCGTTTTCGCTCGTATCTCCAGTTATTTGCGTACGAGTAAAAGAAGGAAACGTCACGCCATTGCTTTTAGTTAGATACATTAGCAGAGATGTTATGATATAAGTTTCATAACTTTTTTTTATATATGCCTAGGAAGTAGCAAACGAGAATGCAGTCCAGATATCTGTAATCAACTCAAGACAGAATCGAAGTTATTTTTCCTTGGACCACAAATACGTTGGTTCCCCTGAGGACTAAGTTGGAACGCCTCGGTTAAGTAGGTCTCCCTTCAAACCACAACACAGCAGCAAGAACACTGCTGTTATACGGCAGAATTACGTACGGCAGTGGTGCCTCTGGAGTCGAACCATTTAAAGTTTTACCACCTTTTCTATTTTCGTATGGAACTTTTATAGTTCCACCACTCACCATTCTCTTTTCTTTATTTTACTGCAACTGGTAACCCCTGCAACTAAGCTTAAATATTTATATCGTAGGTTCACGTTATGACGCTTCATCCATGCACCAAATTTTTATAAAATAAATCATTTCCTCATTTAGTTAATTGAATCGCAAGTAACCGGACCGGCAGGACCTAAAATCGATTTGCGATAAGCTGATCTTACGAAGAGCCCTTGTTGTTCCGTTGAAGTTTCACTGTATATCGAAGGCATTAGTATCGAAATCGACTTCTAGAGGAGCTGGTACGTACGTTGGCCCTGAGGAATTAATTATAATTGAATTTCGACCCCGAAAGCCAACTTCAAGTTGGTACTGCCCAAAATAGCGTGTATCAAATGTAATCAAGGAAAGGGTCATTTTATTCTATTGGTATAACAAAATTAAAACTTTAGT
Source organism: Udranomia eurus (assembly GCA_018250275.1). Classification (NCBI taxonomy): domain Eukaryota; kingdom Metazoa; phylum Arthropoda; class Insecta; order Lepidoptera; family Hesperiidae; genus Udranomia; species Udranomia eurus. Next base: position 5,329 of record DWNJ01001781.1, read on the forward strand.
TAGTAAGGTAATGGACGCAATTAATTGCAGAGATTTTGATGTAATTCCGCGTGCAAATATTTCCCGTACTTTTAAAGTGATGACTCCTTAGAAGAATGGCAGAACAATTTGTGGTTTGCTCAAATTTGTTTCTGGTATAGATATAGTATCTGCCTTAATTCACGTTTGTATTTTTGTTTGTGGATTATTGTGCTATTAAAACGTGTCTCTGGAAAGGTCGAAGAGAAAAATTAAATATGGCCTTTGAAAATATTATTCGGGTTTATTACAGAATTATCTTACTTTGACTACAGCCTTTTTAATTTAGCGCTAATAAAAATGCTAGCGCAGTTAGGCAAGTCCTAACGAGCCTTTTGGGAAATCCAGCACTGAAAAAACGTTAAATTAACCAAATAAGGTCAGTTATAAAAGCAAGGATATCGCACTTTTAATATGCGAGAAAGTAGAAGCTACATACCCTCAATTTTAATTTATGTATTAGGTATTTCCAGCACCATACGATTTTATTTATTTATTCCTTTTATATAAAACTGAGTAGTATTGGATCGGTGTTGGCTATATCCTGTAATGTGGTCGGCAACGGGTCTCATGGACCCCTGAAATAGACGTTCACAGTCCTTGTCACTGATTTACCGCTGATTCCGTGTAATAATAATGTGAATTTGAGTGAGTATGTAATGTTTTCACGCACCAACTTTTAAACCGATCATCGTGAAATTTTATACGAACATTATCGTATGTACATATACAATTTTAGTAAGAGGAAAGTTTGTTTTATATTCATTTTATAACATGAATAAATTAGTTATGTTAATCCAAACAAAAAAATATATAATGTTTTTTCGATGGTTGACACGTTTCAAAAACACTAACGCGAATGACGCCGCAGGTAAACCCAGTTTAGCTGCAAACCTTACATAATGTTTATAAATAACAATGTAATAGTAAACACAGCGTTGAACACTAAAAACAAGATTAAAAAGCGCGTGGATAATAAATCATATCCTATTGCTTCCGGAGAGCACTTCTTTGCAAAAATCTGGTATGAAATATTTTAGTGAGTAACAGAAGAGATACGCGATTTTGGTATATTAATCGCAGAGTAAATCTCGTAACTATCCATGTACCTTTAAAATTATTATGTGCTATTAGTATAGAAAGGATAACGAACATCCTAAGCAATATTATAACTCCGAGTGTGAGAGAATGTGACGTTGTTTGTTACGCTTTACTAATTCTCATCTCATAAACTTTTACACACATATCTTCAAACCCATTAAAGGGAATCGGACAATCAAGTGAAAATACTGAACCCAAGAACAAAGAATAGTCTCATATCCATCGCAAGTAAAGCCGTGGGTAAAAGCTAACGCCTAATTACACAACTCGAATATTTAAGATAATATATACAACCCAACATTAACAAATATGTACTATCTATCATCATTCGTTACTTTTTCGACGACAATAATTTAGGGACGGGAGTGTTACTGTCACACTTAGTCCTTTAATTATTACTTAAAGCGACAGAAATCTAAAACAATGACACGGAGTCGCATGCAATAACTTCATTAAAACATTATTGATATTCATATGATATCATTATAAAATCTTTGATTGATAATCATTATAAAAACTTCATTAAATGCTTTGGATCCATTAAATTAAATGAATTAGGCTTTTGTATTCTTGTATCTCTTTGTCATTGTAAAATAACATAATAGCAACTTGTATCACGTATACAAGATTACTACTACATACATTAATTGTTAATGCTAATCGCCAAACCCACTCGTTACGGTGGACCTTTCGTTACGATGTGATTGACATAAAAATATAGTCAAAGAGTTTTCTCAGAACAAAATTGTTTTATTTAATGTCTATTGTTAACAAAATGTAAAGAATATTTCAACTTTTCTTTAAGGAAGTGAAAACGAAATTCGCTAGCAAATTTTGATCGAAATTTACAGAGAACGCCAGTCACTGAGTAAAATGTTTTTTTTTCTCTTTACTTTGTTAATATTCTTTCTCATTTTGATATTATCTGTTTATAGTTGTTTGTGAAGTGAAATATCAAAGCTAAGTTTGCGAAGGTTTGAATTATGCCGTCCATATCAACTGGCACAACGGAAACGCCTATCATTTTTGTATGAAGTTTTCTTATTAATGGTAAAATGTTTATTCATCTTTTAATATATAGGTAGTTGTACAATACTTCATGCGGACTACGGACTCTAGCCGAACCAATTTCTAGTCTAAAACATACTATCTCCAAAATCCGAAGGCATCAGGTAATATAGCTAAAATGTCATACTTGCAAAAGGAACCTTTGATCAAATCGAATCTGACAATCTGAAAGATATCCAGTAATCGAGTAATCTAACTAACCTTCTTTAATAAAAACAACTTCCAAATACAAAAATCATATTAGCCAGCAAAAATGCTTGTTTAAGTATGTGGTGAGGTGTACAAATCAATTCTGAAAGTTACTAATAGGGGTATTAGTAACTTTCAGAATTGATTTGTTTTTTTATTAGCTTAGCCGCATCTTGTTTTTGTGTAACTTTAAGGTCAAAATAAGGCATAATGTATAAGTTAGGTTAATACAACTTAAGCTAACAAGACAACAGAAGATAATAAATATTTCTTTAACGACAATTGATGTTAGTATTGTACTACAGCGTAAAATACAACCTACCATACATTTTTTACAGGATTTTTACAGGAAAGGAACAGGACATTATGAAGTTGAACTCATCTTCGACTGAATCTCGAATACTCTACTTCCTTGAAGTATCTAAATGGGTAACATACCAACCAATATTTTCTTCGCAAAATAGACAAAAGATAAAAGACGCAGAATAGATAAAGACAACTTAGACCTCCTGTCAACGGTGACATTAGCAAATTGATAAATAGAATCTCTCTAATTCGAGTTGGAATCAATGGCTCACCTTTGATTTTTCGTAGTAATACGTATCAAATATTAAAAAATTACTTGGATTCATTCAACCAAAAACATTTAATGTACAAGTAGTTAATAAGTATTATGATTATTTCGTCTGTTCGTCGTCTATATGACATAGCCCTTTTGCTTGAGAAATTGTTCCTAGATAGTTGTAGACAGCTGTTTAGCTACCTATACATTGATTTGGAAAATTATAATACAAAAAGAAATTGGAGAGGATATGTTACATATGTATATATATAATGAGGGATGAAAGAGACATGCACTTAATACAGATGTAGGATAGGGTACTTTATTCAGCGTTTGAAATATGAAATAGAAAATACGGGCGCGTAGTATACGGGCGTGCCAAAAGCGGATTATACATTACACACCTTTTCGAGGATTTTATTACGAAAAACTCGCATGTTTCCTCAAAGAAAATATGATGTTGAAGTTTTATTGAAGCAAATATATATATTGAAGCAAGCCTCTTGTTTTTAAGTGAATAAAATAAATGACAATTATTTGTTATTTATTTTCGATTTTATTTATTTTGTATACGTACAAATAATATTGAATTAAAAAATAACGTGATTGGGATGTAAACCTGGGTTCCAGGAGACTTAATTTCTTTACAACTGACTGAGATCTCACTATCGGTAACACGATGTAAATATTGTAAATAAATATGACATTATCATGAATTAAACATAGAAATGGACTATACAAATAAAATTATGAAGATAAAAAGATGTGCAAATATTTTGTCGCTACGTTTGGTAATGAGGCCTTATTAAGTCGGCGACGTGACGTGCTTACCAACTGTTCAACGGTTTTTAGACTTATTTTTCTGGGACGAAGATAAGTTTCGACGAAAACAAAAGATTATAATTTTTCCCCAGGAAAACAGACAATTGGGCGGGCTGTGTTATCTACCAATTGATCCAATGTAACACCCCCAATGTTATAAGTGTGAATGTAAGTTTGTAGGTTACGCTTCCACTCAAAAACTACTCAACAGATTACCACGAAACTTTGTACACATATTCTGATAGGCTTTGAAAAGGACATACGATACTTTTTATTAAAATAGTATATACAGTCGCAGTATATTTTTCTGTTTGGGACGGGGGACGAAGATGGGGACGTGGACAGGAAAATTCAGAGGCTATCCGAAGTGCGCCAGGTCAGGTACTTAACAATGATGTTATCCGATTGAAAAAAGTTTATCAAGTTTTACGCAAGCAGAAACCACCCCCGGTCTCCGTATCATCAAAAATAACTGAAGCAAGGATGTTCCTACTACGTTGGTGATTACGTCGTACTGAAATGACCTTAGTGCACTTTGGGTATGCAATATACTATGAGAGATGGGTTGGATGGCCCATAAATAAAGGTTTAAAGGCTTATTTTGACGGATATCTGAGTCTTACTTCGCCATAACCGGTAACCGTAACTCATACTTTAAGAGACCGTTCTCTTGAGATTTTACTTGTAATGGCATTTCAGAATGAAGATATTTTGTCGAAAGTCAAAGGATCAAATTATCCTTCCAGGAATCATCCCTCCAGGAAATACGTATTTTTACTGGCTGGTGAGTTAAAATATTGTCAGCTGGTTAGTTCTTTCGACGAGTGGTATACCTACACGAAATTAATCGTTAGGTACTTAATTTATGTTCGGTTGGAGGTGTTCGATTTATCTTCGGTTGGAGAAGAAGGTTATATATGCGCGAAACATTTGTCTTAGTTCTCAGACGTTACAATACATTCATATATACAGAATTTACTTTCTATTTCAACTTTTTACATTTTAATAATACACATAAATGGCTTATAGTCAGTACGATACATCCAACAATTGTGTGTCTACTTTATATACGATATATTTTATACACATGTATAATGCATGTTCCAGTCTAAAAATGCGCGGCCCTCCAAAGTCATGCAACTTTCTATAAATCAATAAATTTTGTACCTGCTTATCGACGCTGGAAAGCGTTAAAAACTAACTATACGGAAGAGCTAGAATAAATAAAGAATCGTAACTTATAAAGTAAAAACACCTCGAAAGTGTAGGTATATTTTGATTTAAATCTCACCATATTTTTATACGAGTTTTGCTTAAGTTCATAGAAGACCGATTTTCGAGATACAGCAAATACGCGTTATACCCTCGATATATATGTATTATACGAGTATACCTAATACTGGTGTGACCTTCACTATCAAATTACTGGGGGTCTATTTCCTTTAGGGTAAAGTGTCTGGTTCCTGTATAATAGTATGGAACAATTTCCTCTCGATGTAGCCGCAACCATTTTATATGTACTGGCACTAGTCTACCACGGGTTTATCTCTAAAAGAGGAAGTTTGATACCCACACACGTCGTTCCAATATGGGCTAGGAGACACTCCATATAATAGTCCCACTGGTCTACCAGTACCAGGTTTATCTCTAAAAGAGGAAGTTTATAGTATACCTAGACATATCGATCCAATATGGGCTAGAAGAAATCCCATATAATATGTAACCCTTGTTGCTTGGCTGCAACTATTCTTAAAGGCAATGGAATCTTGTCTCAACTGGAGACAAGATTCCATAATTTAAAAAAACCCTGTAAAATATACGTCCTTTATTCTTTCCATAATTGAAAAAGTCCTGGAAATTATACATCTTTAATAATGCGATAAATAATGACTATGCTTCGACCTTTACTAAAACTCGAAGTGAATAAAGTAGTAAGCTTTATAATTCATAGTTTAATAGTAATATGAAAAGCGAAGTCCAGGTATGAAAGAAAAGTAATTAAAATAAAACGTTTAATTTCGTTTAACTTTATTTTATTATAAATTCATTGTGTCAAAGAAAACCATCTTATTATTAAAAAGTTGAGGAAAATTACATTGTCTCAACCTGGCTCTGGAAAAGCTTATGATTACGAAGCTAATGAATTTAGCACCAAAAATCTGTATGTATGATTTTTAATTGTTAAATAACTTTCACCCTACTGACTCATGGCCTAAACAAATTAATTTGTAAATTATTATATGTATAGATAGCATCATATATATATGGCATAAGAGGACCATTTGTCCAACGCGTAGTTGATATTGTGATACCTCGCTTCGGGGTGTCCTAAATCTAGGGGCTCTGGA
>DWNJ01001782.1:0-11434 GCA_018250275.1 Udranomia eurus
AGGATATTTCTTGACCAATTTGTCACCATTGCCGGATTTTTGTACCTCACACACTGGCTCTGAGTGTAAGACTTCGTGAAAGAAACACTCTGCCTGAGAATCTGTCGTGAAAAGGCATTGGCTACAGTTCCAGAGCAGAGACGAATTGGGATTGCTTACATCTGGGAATTGACAAGCGTTTTCTTTTATATGATGACTTACTTCTTGAGAAAAGATAAATGTTTTTCCACATTTCGGACACCTGTAAAATAAATAAAAAATAATATTATATATTTTAATAGATCAGTAAATGAAACAATAATCAGTAAATGAAACAATAATACTTTACGTACCTCTTTTTGAAGTTAGGGTGTACTCTTCTAATGTGATCTTTGAGTTCCAATAAGTTCTTCAATATGAGCTCCTCTGTGCAATACGGACATTTCTTTGTCCAGTCCTTAACAGGCAACCCGCGTTTCTTCATATTCTCCTTTCTTTTTATTCTGTGTTCAGAAGTCTGTCGGTGCTTTTTTGCGTCCTCAGATGATTTAAATGTCAACGCGCACATAAGACAGAAGTAGGCTTTCTGCTTGTGCTTAGATTTCAGATGCGCTGCTAGAGTAAGAGAAGTTTTAAACTTTTTCTGGCAATGCTGACATTTGTGTAATTCTTGATATGTATCAGAAGCCGAATGTGCTAGTTCGTGGCCAGTGTGTTTACAGTGTTGTTTTATTTCCATGTTATATCGAAATTCCTTTAAACAGGTTTCACAGCGAAGAATGCTCTTTTTTCGAATGATGATAGGCATAGATCTATTGATGACAGCGATTACTTCACTGTGTTCCGAGCTGGACAGGTGGTTCAACATCTCCTGCGAAGCTTCGCATTCATATTTGCAAAATGAACACCAATATCTGCCATCCATTGATTTCATTTTATTTTCGTGTTCTTCAGATAGCCAGTGCTGCATGAAGTTTGACAACCAATTTGTATAGAACTTGCACGGGCTGCATTGAAATGGTGATTGGTGAACGATAGCATCAGTATTGTCCAAAATAAGTTGCTGATAAACGCTACTTTTAGTATTTGCAGCCTTCCTAAAGTGATAATGCGATATAAGATGCTTTCCCATCAAATGTAATCTAACTCGGGACTTACAGCCAGGACACTGTACAAACAGAGGTTTACGTTTCCGTTTTTTCTTCTCGACTTTATCATTTGTTAAGGTTTCTGATACTTTGTGCTTTCTTCTTTCTGGTTTTGAGTAGAATATGCTATCGTTGACAAATGTAGAGGGACGGGAAGCTCTTTTATCTGTCACACTTTCCATTGGTTCCAGAGGTCCCGAAAACTCCAAATCTTGTTCGGGTAGAACCTTTCGTTTATGTAAATTAGACATCAGATGTTTATCATATATAGCTCTAGAGCCAAGTCGTCTGTTGCAGGGTCCACACCAATACTGTATAGCACCTTTCGTCTGAATAGTAGTTTGCATTATTTGGGTTTTTTCTCCAGGAATCCATTTACCTTTAGTATGACCGGGCGGGGGTGCGTCGTAGTCTTCATCACGATCGTTACCTTCAGTTATGCTTAGTGGCTTCCATTTACCCCCGGTATGTTCTTGTTCCTCTCTTATATCCCATTCTTCGTGTTCTGGAGATGCAGGTCGCCATTTTCCACCAGTATAGTTTGGAGGTGGTTTCCATTTGTTGTTGTGAACTGTATCGTCGTCATCTTCTTCATCTGAATCCTCAGACTCTTCAGAATCATCATCACCCTTGTAATCGTTGTATCCGCCAATGTTGTACGATACTGGTTGAATATCTTTTTTCACTGACCCGCTTATGCTAGCTACAGCGTTTATCAACTTAGTCTGATTGTCTTCATTGCAACCAATTCGTAAACTATGACCACCGATCCAGTCTCCACCCCTGAGATTGGTTTCAAGAGGACTCATCCTCGAATTGTCTCTGGAAGTAGATGGGATGGCCAAAGATTTCCGGTCAACATTGACCTTTGCAATAGTAGATGGAGTAAGTTGTGATAGGGACGCCTTTTTAACGCTGCTCTGTAATTCCAGGGATTGAAAGAAAATGTCAGCGCCCAGATTGTACGACGGTTCCAACGGATCCATGGAGGGTAAGTCAGCCTTCATCTCATTTTTGGATTTGCCGCATCTCTCTTTTCTGTGTTTCACATAGTTTTCGAGACCAACAATGGTGGCGTTGCACTTGATGCACAAATGGTTGTCATCGTCGTCATCGTCCCGTGGCGACAGCATCTGTAAAGTTGAATTATAAATCCTAAGGTGAAGACACATCGAGAAGACGGATAGCGAGGGTGGGATGGGGTGGTGACATCGTCGCGGGGTAGAAATAACTCGTTAATCGCGTGGTGCATAGATATTAAGCGGTGACGTCTCGGAGACCGTCAGCGAACTGGGGCATAAAATACGCTCCGAATGCGAATTATTTCAGCTCGGAATACTTTGTTTCGTGTTGATCGATAATGTATGCAAGTCGCCGTGGGCCTCATTACTGCAGAACTTTGTTGCAATTGATATTTGCATAAGACGATCTATCACTCTATTAGGGTTAACGGTTCCGAGCTGAATCGAGGAAGAATGTGAATGTTTTATTCTTTGACAACTCGATTGGGAGTTTAACAAAGAGTTGCTGCATTATGACAGTGGTTTGAATAATGAATCACTGGACGAGGTAGGTTGAGCCGTGTCGACAACCTTAGCGAAAACAGCGCTACAAAGGGAACGCAAAGACAATAATTTATACGTGTGAATCAGGGCTCATTAATAATGTAAGTTTCACCTGTCAAATCACATCATTACTTATTCTACTACGTGTTTACGACTTTTCACAGAATTTGTCATTGGAAAATTACTGGCTTTTTTATTGCTTGGCCTATATTACTCACGTTTGTATCCTACAAATGTGATAACTACCTTTACAATTCTGAGAGACAACGGGCAGCATATGTCGTAATAAAGTCGTGGAATACTTACTTCTGATCAGTAAGTTGGATTAGTCACATACATGTAGCAGCGACTAACCAAGAGAAATAAACTCTAGCAGGCTATTATTTAGAAATATATGCTTACTTGCTTGAAAGCTTAGCTTCTGATCTTATAGATTTAGCTTGTAATTATCTGTCGTTTTCTGAAAATCTAGGTTTAAAATAAATCGCCGTGTGTTTTTCATGCTCTCATTCAAATTTCTGTACCCAGTCTAATATAAATTTTTTTGACGGTGTACATTGATGAAACTTGAGAATAAGCATCTATGACCGAAATATTTAGAGCATGTGTAGTTTAATATAAATATATATTCTGTCCTGTCCTTTGTATAACATTAGGTTAAAGTATACTAACTGGAAAAATCTTTCTTTGGAAATTGTTCTAAACCTTTACTATTATAATATCTTGTAAAGTGTTTGAAAAATACTATCAAATTCTGATACGGAAATTTTACCGCGATGAGTCATAGTCAAGCAGTTATTGCTTATATTTTCAGTCCTAAATTAAATACAGATTATGTACTTATACTCTATATACAGATTATATGTTTATTCTGTTAAGGTAATAGGTAATAATTTAATAATTCGTACAATACACAATATTCACATACAAAAACCACATACGCTGTAGCTCAATACACGTAAGGTAAGTATTTAAGTGACCCACAATCCAAATTAGAATAAGTATATTTTTTCTCTTTTTGTAATATTGGTATAAAAAGTAGATGAAAGTAATGTGGTATGTTTATTTAATCATTCGAAGAAGGGTCGGGCATCAATTACAAACTCGCAAACAAAGTTTTAATGAACTGCATTACGTTGTCGCACTGCAGTGACATATTTCAATACACGAGGTTCAATATTATTTTGTCACCACTGCCTTGAGTAGGGAACTTACTTCTTTATTATTGGATTAGCAAACGACCATGTCGTTTTATCTTAAAGGAACCGTCGCCTACAATTCTCTGACTTCAGCCTTCAGAAATAACGTATTTACTTATATTCAACATGAGAACTTTTCGATCCTGTTTCAGTAGTTTGTTCAGATCTGCTGTGGATAATATGGATAATGTGGTGCCAGGTGGCTCGAAGAATCGAAAACGAATATGAAAGTCAAAGTCATCACACTACACACCGTAAACGCAAGTCTAACTTTTGAGAGATCAATCTTAAAGTTCATTTCTGGGCCACTTGGCTGAAACCCAAAATAAATAATGGCCAAGTGAAACGCATATAGTTTTGTGGTGTCGGAAAGTATAAATCAGATGTCCAGTTATGCAAAACTACGCTCCGTTTTCATAACACTGCTATTCTACTAGGAAACGCCTTGTGCGAGGTAACGCCTGCTTCGATGGACTTAGTCCCCCAGACCAGTGCAGATAATACAGAGTACACATATCACATAAATAGTATCATTTTTTCTTGAATGCGTTGTTTATTTAGTGACATGGAATCATTATGAAATGTAAAGCACTTGCTTTACATTTAATTGATTACTTACTTGATTCTATAGTCAGTATTTTTCATTTTCCATTTTTTACACTATTGTCTAGATCGAATTCTCATGGTAACGTCAGCGAGGGTTGACGGGCCAGTGCCGGCTGACACCCGTCACTCGCCGCTGACAAACAGTTGGAAGTGACGCGACACGTTGACGCCTTCGTTATTGTGTCCTTCGATGGAATTTTAAATGTTTAATTTTTTTTTTACATTCAAGTAGTAAATGAGCATGCAGTCCACCTGATGCTGTCACTGTCGCCCATGAACTAACTAATGTGTTATCAACCTAAGACGGGATCGCAATTCTACCTTAGGTCGACCACAAATGCCTTGCTATCCCCGAGGTAGTCCTCGGGGATAGCAAGCTTTCCCTTACAGAACTTACAGTAGCAAGAACACTACTATATAAGACAGAAACTAGCCTCCGGAGTGAAAAAAGTGTTCTACCCTCTTAAGAAGACCTTAAGAATTATACCGTACATTTTACAGAACATCGTTGAAGCATAATAAATTTATAATATATTCAACAAAAAATGTCTTTTGATATAAGTTATACGTACAGCTGTAGTACAAATATAACTTATATACTGAATAGGGGCTTTATAACACGTAGAATCAACAAATAAGATTCGATTCATTAAAGTTGTAGGACGGCGCGAAGCCTGAACGCGGCGTGCCGAGACGTCGTCAAAGGCTGACGTCCGAATAACGACGTCCTCATCGATCCGCGCCGCCTGTCACCTTCGCCGGGCTTGGCTTTCTCCTACGGACAGTACGTATCTAGGATCGGTATCTAGGATAGGTATTGTGTGGTGTCGTAATATTGAATGTTCTTGCGAGACTCTCTTAAACCTGTAGCGTAAACCTGTCCGTGTAGAACTTATATTCGCTTGTTGTACTTTAGATAAGTTATCCTCTATAGGATCGCTAGAAAAATATAAGTTTGCACAATTAATATAATTGTCAAAAATATATATAATGGACTATTTTTAAGATACTGACAGATACATTAGAATACATATTTTTATACAAGTTTTCTTGCAGAAAGTAGCGCAAGAAGGACTAAAAAGTCATTTTACAAATTGTAAAATACTAAGGTAATGCAAAAAATTCCGAACACGACAATGAATCCTTGAAAAATGACAAGACTTAACCCTTAATCCATTTACTCTTAATACTTCTCTCCAGGCTGGACTCTACAGCAGTCGCAGGGTTAATACCTGTCAGAAGCGATAAAGGTTTTAAAACGTTCGACACAATCACTCGAGAACTTCTTTCCCTCCTTTATTTCATCGTTACATGCCAAAGGTATACCTTAAAGTAGACAACTGTTTAAACGATATAAATTCCTCGTTCTTTCGCCACAAGATCACGCTATCGAAAATTGCGAACGGGCCGCAATTATCACATTAATCAATTGTGTGTGCAATTACACATCAGTGGTCCCGAGCAGATTACCAACAGTTGCACAGACAAGGTGCATTCTATGCGCGGCGTTCTTCAGCTCCAGCAATAAATCGAACGGCCCCGCCTAAATCTAATGGGAAATATAATTGATTCCCTCCCAGCTAGTGGCTGTTTAATATTGCTTATCGTAATAAACAGACGGACGAGTTAGTCAATCCAAATTATTTTCATAATGTTCCTATATTGCTCTCTGTGTTCAGTACCTACATCAAACAATGTCTGTAGATCTTGAACTCATCTAAGATAAGATCATGTGATCATTAATGCGTCGATTTTGATTAAACTGGATTGCAGGTCAAGGTCTTTTGTCAGAATTAGACGTTGCGCTGATCTTGTGATCTTTTGCAATCACTGCATTGATTTTTTTTTTGAGAACTGTGGCCATTTTTTGGCCACTCCATTCATTCAAGCACTTGAAATACAAGAATCGTTATCCGGTTAAATCGTTGGCATAGCGCCCCGATCGAAGTAGATAATTTCTACTTATAGATAAAGATTTGTTTGAATGTTTCTATGCATTTAAACTACAGACATTGAAATGTCTATAAATTTCAGGCGGTCTAAACAAAGTTTCTAAAAACACGTATCAATCAGTGGACGACTGCCCGAGGGACTGACCGATTCATTAGGCGTGCCGGACTAGTGTACAGCTATGTCAGAACGCCGCATGATCTATTGGTGCTCTGAGACTTCGAGATTTCATGTCTTTACATAGAGTAAAATTACTGTCAAAATCAAATTTTGGGATTTCGTGTAGAGATGTATTTAGTATTTTACTTATTTTTTTACGTTATACAAGGAGTGTCCATTCCATCCAGTAGACGTAGACATGACGTGATTGTAAAAAACGTTAATAGTATGCTTTACATGTGTAGATTTGTAGAGATAATATTAAACACGGGAAAGTGCGCAAGACTAGCTACTCGTAAACCGCGTCCGACGTTGCTTAACTTCGTCAATCGTGTCACAATACACTAGCTAGTGTACCCGCGGGTTCCGAGTAACAACGCTAAAGGCAGTCGTTGGAAATGATAAACCGAGTACAGAACAGGCCGATGTCGGTGTGGTGTTATAGATGGCTGATTAAGTCGATATTGGCGTTCCGGACTTAGACGGAGCGGTCAAAGGGTTGTTGATGGTGGTATCGCGTGCGCCGGTTTATGCGGAATCCAGCGGGATTTATTGAAAACCATTCCAGCGCCCTGATGATAGTGAACCATGTTTAGTGGTGGCCATAATGAGGACGACCAACGGTGAGAGGATAGAGTTATTGTCACTGTGTTTTTCTTGCAAATTATTAATATATTATATATGTAATTGTCCTAAAGGTCGCAGCTGCCTGTGCGTATATGACAAGTGAAGAAAAACAAAACAGGTACATAAGGCTTCGTCTCCCCAAGAGATGTGCTTGATGAGGCGCCGTGCTGGCGGGTACCCAGAGGGACAATTCCTCGGAGTTCCTAGGAAGGTCACCGAGGCGTATTTAGTGGGAAAAAACCCACATAACCCGGTATCGTGATCATGGTATCAGGAACTGTTGTAAGGTTTTCCCGGCTGTAAAATAGTCTTATGCAACAAAGTATATAATTTAGGTGATTAATTTAGGTATCTGTGTTAATAAGAACAAAAATGGCTTAAAAGCTTAGATTGTTTGTCATTCCAGTGTCTATGTACAAATGCCAGAAGATTCTAATAAACTTTCAATTGCTTTTTGGATTACAGAAAATAACGATAATGCATATACAAGTACAGGTTTCAATGACTTGGAAGACAAGAAAAATATTGCTATCATGCTGATATTTGCTTTAATAAATCGCGGGACCTACGCGCGCTCGCAACGCGACGTCCCCAAAGTTTTAAGGCAGTAAATTGAGATCGTTCATAATCAAGCATGCAGCTCCCCGGGAAGTCGTCATACCGACAAATAATTCTTTCGATTGTCGCTCGTAATGGTTTATTTTATCCTTATACGCTCCTATTAAGCCCCTCGCGTATATCGTCCGTCTTGTCGTTAAGTACTTACCCATGAATAATATTAACCTCACTCATTTTCATCTCGTTCGAGCGCTCGCATAAAAATAAATATAGACGCATCGTCGCTAATAAAGAAATGACATTTAGGAACGGGGTCTTACGAGCCATAATCGGCGGGGCGGGCGCGCCGCGTAGGCCAGTGCGGGCGCGAAGGAGCGCATCAATTTCCACAAATCCGTGTCAATTCGAACGTGACTCTAAAAAAAGAAGTCACCCACCAGCCTCCAGTGACACGGAGCTTTATAAATATGTCCGTTTCACGTGTTATTTATTGGACGCCGAGCGAGCCAGCCTCCGACGCGAGTTAACGATGACGAATACGAGATACGTTTGTAAAAACCCCTTTTCAGTCTTGACGCGTGATATATTCCCGCGCATGCGCGTTATAAAGCACGCGGCGGGGTGCGTACGCGCCGCGCGGTGATTGGCCGCCGTAATGACTGCATGCGCGGACGTTCGATTCCCGCGCGCGCGCTTGACGCAGAGTAATAATGGCAGTCGAGTAAACCAATGACGGATAGGCGGCTCTCGGGGCCCATTGTGTGGGTAATATACTTGTAGCTGATACCGATCTGCGGTAACGTGAACTCGCAACGCGTTATTGCGTTCTCGCCTTTGTTAGCACCGCCGCGGAGTGAGATGCGCGCCGAGCTGATAACCGCATGACGAACGCATGTGCAATAGCGAATTGTACTTGACTCATGTGCGTGCATTCAACGGAAAAGTGTACACTGCACATGTCGTATACATATAGGATATGGTTGGACTGTTTTGTATTTGACAATCGGTGTATCTTATTATCTACAATGAAATATTTAACCCAAAGGATATGCTAAAGTTGATCATATAGCGTCCATAGTATTCACTGGAGACGTTTCTGAATAAGAATATATAACTATATAAACAATAGGTCATTTGTTAGTGACTACATTTAAGATCTACGCCTCCTAAAATTGTCAATGTGACGGCCATATTCTTCGTCCATTTATGTGCATGTATGTTTTAGCTAAACTTTGGTCTAGATGCAAAATCTATTTCTAGCCGATATCCGCAAAGTAATTTTCTGCGTAATCTACGTATGAAGTATGAAGTTACAATAAAACGTTTATTTACTGAACTCCTTAAAAAAAATCATACTTGGCTATTGTATAATATTCTTCGGTGATTACTTTGCCAAAAATACAGATGTAGTAAACAACCAGCGCACGTGCTTTGGATTTGAACCCGGAATCGCCGTGGCATATAATAATTAACCAATATACTATCATTGTTTACCGCAACGCTCATTGCATTGTGCACAAATTAGAATTTGACAAAGCAGGTAGGTGTTTTGGGACATTAGGTAATGAATCAGTCAATCCCGAGAGACGCATCCATTGACCACCGGTCCGGAGATTAGAGGCAAAGTTTTCATTCGGGACGAAACAGTATGGGTTTTAGCGAAGGTGTATGATATGTTTGTATATCAATCTGTTATGCATACTTGGTTTTATCTTCGTTAATAAAGGGATGTTATAACTTGTTCGGCATCCCAATGATAATGTCGACGGTAGAAGCAGTCGCTATTTTAAGGCGAAAACCATGTTGAAAGTAAATAAACATTGTAAAGCTTTTAATTATTAAAATAACGAATGAGATTCAGATCAAAACATACGCTATCACTTTTATAGTTTAAAAATCATTATTTATTTAGCTCTTAGTTAATCATAATTTTATAAACTAAAAAGTTTCAAGTTAAGTTCGATTACATATAATATAATCGATACAGTAATTTATCCTAACAGCACTCACAGATATACCTTCTCAGATATAATCTTCTGCTACTTCTATTGCACAGAAACCATGAATACGATCAGGCGTTTCTTATAAGTTAAAAAGTAGTCAACTTAACAACAAATTTTTTTGAAATCACCCTACTCTCTATATTATGAAGGTGGTAGAACGTTGAAACTGTTCGACTCCGCAGGCACCACCGCCACACCTATTTCTGCCTTATAACAGCAGTATTCTTGCTACTATGTTCTGGTTTGAACTCGGTTAAGTTACGTTCCAACTTAGTCCTCAGGGGTAGCAACGCTTTGTGGTCGACCTAAGAAAGAACTTCGATTCTGTCTTGGGTCGATTACAGATGTCCATGGGCGGCAGTGACCACTTACCATCAGGTGGACTGCATGCTCGTTTGCTACGTCCCAGACATAGAAAAAAAAAATATAGTCCTAAATTTTACCGCATTATCGCAACCAAATACAGTATCGCAACCAAGATAATACAATACTGTATAATACTTTGTCCATTCAATTCAATGTTGTTCTCACCTGGCTTGCACATTCGGCGAATCATACTCATATATATACTATATATAGCTCATGTAAAGTATCGTGTGTAGAGCTGTTCGTGTTATAAATAAATAAATAAACATAATAGGTTCAAGAACCTGAAAGTTAGTATGGAATACAATAGCGTTAGTGCAATAAAAGGTACGGCATGTGAAAATCACTCACAAATTTTCGTACATTGGTGGCAATGTGGTGCGTCTTTGAACCTCTTACATATAGTTGGGCACGTTTTGGACTCGTCACCCATATCAGACAAACCTCAATATCCATACTCCATGACAAAAACGAAGCCACCCCCACAGCCAACCAGATGGCAGCACGCACACAAACAAACGCGGCATAGACAGATAATTGCATACAAGAAAATCGCTCCCTCAAGAATGGAGCGTTTCGACTCCATTACCCGCGCGTCATGCAAGATTTATGTTTAATTGAAATCCACCAGTTTATTGTGCCACCGTTGATTTACGGAGCTCACGTCCCTCGCCGCAATAACTGATTGACTATTTAAATGATGTACTATTATCGATTCGTAATAATCGCAGCCGATATTTAGCTATTGGTTTATTGAAATGGTAGCTAACGGTTTCCAGTGATGGATAATCTTAATACTAAACCTAATACTAAGTAATTTATCAGGCGATTGTTATTTAGCTTGTTACGTTTTCACCGCTTAACTGCTAAATCATGAAATGTTTTCAAGGATTGAAGAGATTCCTGCCATTTGGAAAAAATTTTGTTCCCGAAATACATTAATTAACAAAGTTGCAGCTGAAACGACTTATTGATTGAGAAAACAGATTTGAGTTCAATTTTAGACTTCTGTCTTTCTAAATGTTCATATGAATTTAGCATCAATTTAATGTTACGCAACGTCCTAATGCGGAGAGATCTTAGACACATCATCATTGTTATTTATCTACTCATACCTCATATCATATGGTATTATACCACTGCTGGATACGAGGCTGTTCAGGCCATTAAGGTTTCTGAAAAAAGAGTTAGTGTCTATATTAATTATATTTGAAAGTTGGCAGAACCTTCTACGGTTCAATTCCGGAGGCACCACCCCCACATCTATTTCTGCC
>DWNJ01001783.1:0-11429 GCA_018250275.1 Udranomia eurus
TTTAAGAATCACTACTTCAACCATATCTAATTAGAAAAACTAAATAATTGTAAGTATTTTAAAATTAATGCAAAAAACGTGGTTTTAGTATTTTGTTTTGAATAGTTTGTATATATATCTACGTGTATTAAACTACGTGTGTCTTGTGTATTGTGTAAACAGAACGATGAGATGTATAGGAATGACCCGCATTTCGTAATTTGTAAATATAATTAAATTCTACAATGTTCGCTCTACAATGTCATTCGTTGTATATGTGGCACAACTAGCCTAGTGTAACTAACCTTATATTAGCAGCAGAAACTTACCAAATCAAAAATAAATAGCATTCTTATGTATAATAAATACTAGCATTTGTAACCTTGCAGTCATAGTTCGGCGAATAAGAAGTAAGGGCACTGGGAATTGGGCCAAACTTGTGCATGTCGGCCAGTTACTTCGGGACGGTCTGACCTACATACATATGTACATCCATGTATTCTGCGTTCGTTTTCATTTCAGAAACAACGATAGTCTTGTGTAGCAGAGCGCTACTCTGTGCTACGTTCACGTTTTAGCTTTAATTAATTAAAAAAGAGCATCATTTCTCCTTTGCTAGAAAATGTTTGAAGATCAATGTTCCATGCGTTGGATATTGAATTCGTTTTGAAGCCACCGGATCATTAGGAGATTGCTTTCCTAAAATTTACCCTTTTAACTAAAGATCCAAGCTCATATATGTTTTTTGTTTGTTATATCGACTTAAGCCTAGCGAAAAGGCAAGTCACCCGATGTTAAGTGATCACCGCCGCCTATGGACATTTGCAACACCAGATGATCGCCAATGTAACGCCGGCTTTAAAGTAAAGCTCTTTTTGTGCTATGTTTGAGGAACCCCATGTCATAGCGCTCCGGGAATGCTTCAGAAGGAAGCTCATTCCACAATCTGCATATGCGCGGGAGGAAGGACCGCGAAAACCGGACAGTTGAAGACCGCCATGGGTCGAGTTGATGTGGATGAAACTTTATTCTTCGGCGAGTGGTGCGTAGGTAGAATGATGACGTAGCCATTAAATATTTTAGATTGTTTCGCTTTATTATCGTTTAATTTCTTTCCCCAACGTTTTCGGTAATAAAGGTCTCATCGTTAATGTTTTTTTGGAAAAAAAAATCATTATATATATATTTATTTCGGAATTTAAATATTTTTTTCAGATAAATTTATTATTAACCACTTTTATTATTTTCCAACTCAAACTAACAATACAAGACGTAAAATGTTCGAAAGCGCTTAAAATTCCACGATGGCGAGGCAGTACAAGTTTCGTCGTTTAATCGCTAGTTGAATTTATTAACAGAAATATGTTTGAAATTTGTAACAACTCCACAGTTATGTTAAATTGCAGTAAAGTGAGCTATCGACTGTTATAACTACGAAATTGAATTGCGAAACTTTTCAGTGGGATTAATTGAGTAAGAAACTATTAGTGGTGATGGGAACAGTTTAAACCGTCCTAAGGTATTTAGGAGTTGCTTGCATTTCGTACTATCAATTAAATTGAATTTTGCATTTATCCCTTATACACCTATTTCTGCCTTATAACAGCAGTGTTCTGGTTGGAAGGGTGTGGTCAGGGAGACATACTTAACCGAGGCGTTCCAACTTAGTCCTCAGAGAAAGAACTTCGATTCTGTTTTGGGTTGATTACAGATGCCCATGGGCGGCAGTGACCACATACCGTCAGGTGGACTGTATACTCATTTGCTACCTCCCAGTAATAAAAAAAAAGAGAGAGAGAGAATACAATAGGTATTTAAACCAAATTTACATTGTAATATAGTGCACGAGTGTATCTAATAAAAATATGCCTTTCAGAGTTCTTATAAAATGTATGATTAAACGATATTTGATAAGAAGAGTATATTTCGCACAACTTATATATTGTACACAACGCCAAACCCTTGCGCACACCCTTTCTCAATATTATGTTACTTATATTTATTATTACAAATTAAAGAGTAGTCTGCATCAGGTGTCGCTAATCATAATTTCCTTCTGAATGAGTCAGTCAATTCTCTCGCATTGATCTCGTTTCAATTAGATTTTTTCCGGAACAATACCTATGTAGTAATAATAATCACAATTCCTGTTCTTCATTCGACTATTTTAAAACAAAGTAATTAGACATGTTTCTAAAAACGAACCGAAAATATCAATGGTAAGAGTTAGTAACTTACCCGTTTCGTATGTATTGAGTTACGACAGCTCTAAAAATTACAACTTATTTATTTTGAGATAATAACTTGTTAACTTTTCAAAACCTAAATAAATTGCGCAATAAATATACAAATTTCGCTTGTTTGCATAATTTGCTCATTTCACGTGAAAAATTGAACTTTTAGAGGCACACAAGTAAGGCAAGTTCGCGGAATGAAAAATTTAAATAAAAAAAGGCCGTCGACACGATAAATGACAGAGTAAAAGTGCGATCGTTACTGTCAGATGCATGTAGCGTTGGCAAAGAAAACCCATTATTAATAGCTCGGGGTAGCTCAGGGGTTTCCGCTGGGAAATAATATATCGTGACCTCTGGAGCAGCGGAGCACTCGAAAATGTGAGCCAAAGTAGGGTCATGGGCGAAAAGGTGACTTAAATTTTAATAAAATTTTAGGAACATTCCTCAAGGAATTTCGTCGCCGTTCCCTTATCCTTATCTTTTATCACATCGACATAAAATCTAAAAACGAAACGAAACGAAACGAAAACAATTCAGAGGACATGGATCAGAAATGTAACTTGCAAAAACTTTCTTTATAGAAAAATTTCGTCTTTAACATGATATTCAAACCCATAATTTAGTTTAATATTCAGAAGAAACTAAATATTTCTTTGAAAATTTGGTGAATTTAACTATTTTAATTGTTTAATAATGTAAATATCATAGTGTTTTAACAATTCACATTTATTATTAATAAAAATAATTATATATTTCCAATAAACAAAAAAAGTTTTACAAATAATATTTTTATCCCAAATGAAATTGCTGCAATAAAATACGAACGATATAAACTCGTAAAAGGGGATAAAAGTACTTTCATACGTCGTATCTCTTCACAGATTTCTTGGCAAAGAGGATTTAATAATCCTAATAGCAAATGGAATAAAATGAGTAATAAATGTTGTTACGGATAAAGAAATCACTGATGATGTATTCGCAGAACTTATGTAGCTTTGTAATTTTATAAGTCCTTGTAAATTATAACATAAATTAATAATCTAATTATTTAGTAGTAGTAATTGAATTACGAACTTCATTATCGACACAATACTGCCCCATTGCATGTTGACCGTGTGGTCACACTTAGCAAGTTGTGGATACTTAACTTCGAGAAATCTAGGAAAAACTCGCACTTACGGGGTCTTCCTCAATATGTTGCTTACCATTACAAGTAACGATTACAACATTCAAAGACCACGGTTTTCATTGTATTAGTAATATTTACCAAAACTAAATTAAAACATATATGTTGGTAATATGTTAAATGTTCCTTCAATTCCTTCGCAAACATTTCCGATGCGTGCTTACCGCCTCCGGTGCTCGGGCGAAATTAAATATAAATAGCATCGAAGGGTCTGCTAGGGTTAGGGAATCAAATTAAAAAATAATATGCCTTGTAGACTCCCAATGGCTTCCCATGTCAATAGGTTCGCCGTTCCATCTCAATTTTACATGAAGTACATTTGGAATCTGAAAAGGTTTTCAATAATTCTTATACTTCGAAGTTCCGGGCGTAAGTACAACATAATGTTTTTAACGGTGAATTTTACCAGGACCCACATTGCTAGCTTGATATAACTATGAATCTTTTTTACTCTTAGATCATATGGAGTTGAACAATAATTGATAAGATAATCATGATTGTCATATTGATGATTGATTGATATTATTGATGCTAATCATTACAATGATAATAACAAAGATGATGATGGTAATGAATAATGATAATAGTGATATATTGATATCACTCAATTAATGGAAAAAATAGTAATTATAATCGGTTCATCTTTAGTGTCTACGTGAAACATGAATAAACAAACATGAACACCTTACCGATTTATAATTGACTTTAAGAAATACGATATTATAAATGAATCTAGCATTTTATACTAAAAAAAAGAAGGTAAACATCGCAGTTGACTGAACAACTTTTCAAATGTGCGAACACTGCAATTGTCTGGCTGTCTGTTTCAAAAAGTTGACAAAGGCGATTTAATTTTAATGAAAGTTTTCGGTAATTTTTAAATGGTATTAGCACATTTTGACTGTAGACGTAAATGCGGTTTTAATGTACAATGACGTACATAATATATGCCCAAGATAAAGTACTCACACGAGGATAATACCTAGATCAACATATATATACAGATAATAAAATCGTACGTTGTTCGCCCTGCACCTTGCATCGGTGGGTTTTTTTTTTATATACAAAAGTTAATAGACGTCTAAGATACGCAAACAAAATTCAAAATAAGTTTAAATTTTTAACCCACTAGCGTCTCTAGCGTTGCTTATCAAGTGCAGAGCTCGCTTCTATTCAGGCCCGTCTCACTAAATTCTCTTTGCGTTTGAAACCATTGCACAATAGCGGGGAAGAAACCAACAATTCTAAGACTCCTTTCACTACAATTCTTCTACAAACAATTGAAACACATTACAAGCCACTGTGCAAGTGTCACAAGTGTCATAAACACATGACACTTGAAAAGCGCTGACACTATCGCCCTCGGTCTCTTTTAAATTCTTTTTCTTCTATCTAAACTAATGAACTGCAGTAAATGACAGTAATATGCGAACATCATTCGTTACTCTCTTCGTCTTCTTATTCTTCAGGCTTAGCTTCGTTAGACCACATATGAAATTAACTAAGTATGATAATCATTAACTTTATGAAGGCTACAATTTGAATTGAATAAATAATTTTAATTGAAATGACAATTACAATATTAATTTCTTAGAATTCATTTAATAGCCGTCGGGCTTATTTCAGAGCGGAATATATTAGTAAAGTGTTCCTCACTTAGAATTTCCGATAAATAATTTTTTCTCATTAGCTATTTTTATCACATTGTTATCAATTTTAGTACGTTTGAGCAACAATCCTTTTTCTCACATAATTAATGTTACTTTGTTAATAAATACAATTGTAATGTCCTATAACATGCAAATTGTTTACTGTTTGATATTTTTTTATAAGTAGGAGGTAGAAAACGAGCATGCAGTCCACTTGATGGTAAACTGTCACAGCCGCCCGTGGACACCTGTAATCAACTCGATCGTAGGATCTAATTTCTTTCTTAGGTCGACCACAAACGCGTTGCTGCCCCAGAGGGCTAAGTTGAAACGCCTCGGTTAAGTAGGTATGTCTTCCTTACCAACCCTTCAAACAGCAGCACTGCTGTTATAAGGCAGAAAGAGGTGTGAAAGTGGTGCCTTCGGAGGCGGACTGTAAAAGGTTCCACCTGTTTCAAACCTACTGACTACATGAAGATACATTTTTCAAATATGTATTACAAAAATAATGTCTATATAAATAAGCATTTCTATATAAATAAACCATTCACAAATAATTTATGATAAATCTGTCAAAGGAATCTTGAATATGCTTCGTCGTGCATAGACCGCTGGAAGTGTAATCGAATACGTGTTATGATTATGTCAAGTGTATTCACCGCACGTCTCTTCTCCAATGTTGCAAAGTGGCGTTAATACGAAGTCCATAACTCTGAGTGCTTCCAAAAAATACCGCTTTATGAATTCGTTATACGACACTCAAATCTACTCCCACTTTCTCATTTAAAACATAATTTCAAATGCGATTTGAAATGTTGAACGAACCTGCTTTTAGAAACTAAGGATGAATTTTTAACAAGCGCTCGACTGACTGTTTAAATAACAATATCCTTCTTCGTCGTCAATTACTGTTGTTTCACATATTTTTATTTATTTAATAATATAACCTTATGGTATATTTATCAAACCGCTTATATCCCAAATCCTAGACTCGAGTCTCCTCCCAGATCGAAAAGAATTTCCACACCGTTGAGAAATAGCTCGCAGATAAAAAAGAACATAATTACATCGAAACTCAAACAATTTGCAACTCTGTGACAGTTCGATGAAACACTATTCTCGACCACTGTAATGAAATCCGATTGTATTCCGGCTCGTAGACCGAACCTCTTTAATTATATGGAAATGATTTCACGGTACATTGATAAAGGTGATCAACCCCTTAACTCAATAATAAATTTCTAACATCTACATCTCCAAATTCCAAAGATTTTCTTCATACTCTAAAGTACCTACCGACAATTAGTTTATCGATGCCATGTTTCTACGCAATAAGATTTGTCGATTGATTTTCAATGTCTTACAGATCATGAAATGTAACATAGATGGGGAAAATATTTGGCACTTGTTCAAGGAACGGCTATGAAAGTTGCTAGGGCTTTACTAAGTCGCGGCACCAGGAGTCGGAACAGCTTTACAAAATTTATTGTTTGAGACTCAGTTCTCGTATCAAAATTTCGAACTGCATCGGCTACCAATAGTAATTTAACTGATACACTTAAATTAAACTGTGTTTTCTTAATTTAATTCTGTTTTCTCTTGTTCCAGAAACGCATGCGGTGAAAATCGTAAATTTGGTAGTACCAGAGATTATCCAATATGGCGTCCAGGACACTGTCGTACTGGACTGCATCTACACGCTCGAGAACAACACCGGCTTGGTGGTGAAATGGTTCTACGAGGGCCGGTACCGACACGTGTACCAGTGGATCGAGGCCTTCCCTCCGCCCCGAGCCATAGACGTTCTGAGGAACAGAGTCGACCTGACGTACAAGGCCTCCAACGATTCCAACCAAATGTACCGAGCTATGCGTATAGTGAAGATCGATACTGACTTAACTAGCAACTACACCTGTGTCGTATCAACGTTCTTCGCAGAGGACTGGAAAACGAAGCAGATGATCGTGTTCGGTGAGTGAACTGGCCTCAATTTAATTACATCGAAGCACTATAAACGCTCTAGGGCTCCAACGTGTCAGGTTCAAATAAAGCGTAGGGGCGCTTTCGTAATCACACCAGCTTATAATCTAGTTGTGTGACTCATTAAAGGTATTTTCGTATTTTCTGCAAATTATGTAGCGGTTTACCTGTGTAACAATCTTAATTAAATGTATGGTTTTTGGTTAAGAAACAAACACGTATATTCCCGAATCATAACATTTGTTGGAATAAGTAGAAAACACTTAAATCCTAATAAAGATTTATATATAGCGCGTGTAAAACACAAAACATAAATATGAAAGGTATGACGTGCTGTAAGGTAAATGGTGAAAATAAAAAAAAACTAATAAAGTGAACGAAACAAATTCAGTATTTGTTTCTGGTAAAGTGTTTACATCGCACATATGTATTACTTTTCCGACGTATGCATGACTTCGCGGAGTAAAATACAAACGGCGAGCTGTAACCGACATTCAAATATAATAGTTTTATATATACATACAAATACAATACACATTTGAATTGAAAGAGAGGCTTTCCAACTGTCCTCAGGGACAGCAACGCATCTGTTGTCAGTCTCTTCAGGCGTTTCACGGCCTTAATACCATACTTTACTAGCGCAATGTTACAGCCAATAGTACAATAGTTTAAGTTTGCAAAGGATCCAAATAATTATGCTTTAACATAATATACTTACCGCACTTTGTGTACCGGACTTTAAATACAACAAATAATTTGCTAGCAGCGAAACTGACGCGTATCGATTTCTCCTTGCGCCTAGCCGTAATGCTTTTCATACAAATAAGCAAGTTTTATTCATGCCAGCATCTGCTATCCGCATATCTATTTTTATGCCTCAAATAGTCGTAAGGGCTTCCCGGAAAACGGAGCTGACGGCTTATCATCATAACCGGGAAGAGCGCTTAAAATCCAATCAAGTATAATATAAATTTGACCGAAGGGAGAATTTTATGAAATACTCGTAAGATGTTTTCTATAAGTGACTTCTTTGATGGATAACTTTTAGCAGACTTTAAGCAGGTCTATCTCAAACCCGTACGACGAAAGAAATGTTTTAATGGATTAGATTACGGAAATCCTTCGAAGTTCGAAGTAGTAAATTTGACTTCTAAGGTTTCCTTTTAACATATTAATATTATATAAATAATGAAGCAGATAACAAATGATCAAAATAGTTAGGCAACCACTTCAGACGCATTGGATAAGACTGACCAATTCACCCCGAAGGCACCCGCGTCTGTGCTTCGGAAACTTATCGTGTCCTCCACTGTTGTGGTCTATTGATTCAAGTCGTTAAACATACTCTATAAATCGGAGTCCATATGGGGGTATAAAAACATCAGACAGACTCGTTTGGCAATACTTCTTCGAACTCTTGGAAGAGAATATTATTCAGTAGGACATAAAAATGTCCTAATTTAAGACACAATTTCAAGCTATATTCCTCAAGGACCAAATCAGTCTGAATAGTCTAACGTACATAGCATGAGATATCGCCTAATACAAATATTTGCGCATTCAATAATTATGTTAACGAAGTGGCACGTAAATTTAAACAAGAACAAATCTCAGGTATATTCAGACACAGTAAGACAGTATTGTGGTTAAAATCCGAAAACGGAATTCCTTCGATTGAAACACCTAATTGACAACAGCACGGAGGTAGGGATCCGGCTTCATCGGAAATGTATGGCATGACGAATAAATAGTTAATTCATACCGAAAATTCAATTTAGGTTTTCATCGGTTATTGAATTCTATTGAATTATAATTTACTATTGTTATTTAAGATTCTTGGCTGAAATGTACAAACACAATATTTACTGTTTTATAAGTTATATAACGACGGGTGCGGAGTAAAAAGATTTATATACAAAACAGCTAGTTTTTAGGAGAGCGCATAATAAGAATCAAGCTTCAATTTTGTTTATTTTAAACGAAATTTGTTGTAATTATCATTACCCCTTCATTATTTAATAAAACATCTACATGTATACTATGTTTTTTGTAATAATGTTTAATTTACGAGATATTTCAGTTGTCTGCATCTACATTGTGCTTAAAAATATGACAGCTATGTCAATTACCACTTGGTCATTTTTACATGGAAATTTAAAAATCTATATTTAATAAAGTATATTCAGAATAGACAAAAATACAACATTTTCTAGTATTAAAATTAGTTAGTGACTGATAAATTAAAAATACACCAAGTTCAGAGCGTAATTGCGCAGATGTCTTTTTCTACGTCTTAACGATTTTGAATGAGGTTAAATTAAATATTTATTTATTTTGTTATACAGTAATCTTATCACAAATTTTCACTTTGAGTATTTAAGTTTAAGATAAAATAATAAATAATAATAACTTTTTTGGTTAAGAATCAACAGTAAAAATTATAATCCTCTTATAAAAACATAATGCCCCCCGCGCATAATGGCCAGCGGTAGTTAACCGTAGTCACATCGTGCGATTTTACAAAATAGGAGTAGATGTCTTCCTTTACCTGGCAAATGTAAAGAAATTGCGCGATATTTAGTTTTTTGAATCCACATTCCCAGCCAGATGACAGGAAAGCACGCAAAAAAAAGGTTTTCTCATCCGCCACTGTAGCTAACTAAGCAGTGTCTATGGGTCGGTTTAATATAACGCATGAAGGTGTATGACACTAAATTAAACGTAATATTTTATTCATTGTTTGAGACAAATAACGTCATTTATTAGATCTCGTGTTTCTAAATGTTTCCTTTTCTACAAAAGTTGTGGAAAAGATTTCTTGAAACATCAGAGGAAAAGTTAACAACGTTAATAAAGGAATCCGCCCATTTTATTGTTTCATATTTTGAAATATTAATTACATTTAATATATATTTATAGTTAGTTTAACTGACTAATAAAATAAAGTATAAAAAGTATTCGAACGTACTAATTTACTTACTCCTCTTGCGTAGGGACCCAAAGTGGATCTTAGCCTTCGACACAGACATCCGCCATCGGGTCCTGTCCTGCACAGTCTTTCCTACCATTCGATAATCCTAAATATTCAAATGTAGTTTAACTTTTCCTTTTCTGTAAAGATAGTCCGTGCATTATTTTAACATTTGCTTAAGCAGTTTTATTAAACACACATGCTTTTACAGTATACACTTATTTTAAATATTGTTACTTAAGTTTCCAGGAGGATCAGCCCATCTTTAGTTTTCAATGTAACCCACACAGTGGGCAGGATTCCTTATTCCGGCAATACCGGCAAGTAGGTTTGTATAGGTCCAAGTAGGATGGTAGCTGGCACAGATCCGAGCGGGCAGGTACGGTGCCAGCTACGCACAACTTTTTGACAGTCCTCAGATTTATGTTCGTATTTTTATGGAAAAGTAATATCGCTAAAGGGGGTGACAACGGCCTTAATAGGACGCCGCCATTATTATTATGAGAATGCTGTAGCATGATGTTTCTAAGCGTCTGTGGCCCGGGTCGGTTTAGAGGGGTGGATGGGGTAACTAATGAGCGGATTCCATTATTCAGTGGCAGATTAACACATTCGCCGCCAGTAGGCTGAAACAGATCTCTGCGATTCGATGTCCTAGTTGACTTCACTTAAATTGAATATACGTGAATGTGTTTTTTGTCGAGGCCAGTCTCTTGTGGAGCCTGTGGAGTCTGTAGCTGAGTAATGTGTGCAACATAGTTTTTGTGATTGGTACTGCTAACTGCGTTTGGTACTTGGTAAAATCGACTCTATCAGGGCTCTTGTCGTGTTTTGAAGTCAAGTCTGTTCAATCAAGTTCAAATCAATAAAGACAGATCTATCATTATTATATTCAACTTATCACTTTGCTTACTGCATGGATCTATCTCATCTATAATCAACCGCAACATCAGACGAATGCCAGATTTAATCTGAGGTGGTAGAAACGTTGCTACTCTGGGATTACCCTCAATCTACACACGGTTCAGCCAGGGCGGTGGAGGTCTTTCCATATTTGGATCTATTTCTGTTGTGAAAACCTTAATTAACTTAATGATTTTAAAAACTTTCTGCTCCTGATAGGAGTACGTGATTTATTTATACCGTGTCGGATTCCAATTCATGCGACGCAGTATTTAATTTGGAATCTACCCTAGTTCAAGTTTTCATACTGTAAATACATAAAGGAAAATATTTAATGAAGTGAGACTTATTAACTGAAACAAAAATATTGAAATATATCACTTTTGTTACAACCAATCTACCTACATATATACTGTAGTGTTTATATACAGGTTGTTTTTTCAAAGAGTACCCAAATTTTTTTACCATATTCTAGACATCAATAATGTTATGTACAAAATGTCAAAACTTTAAAATCCCTCTTA
>DWNJ01001784.1:0-11428 GCA_018250275.1 Udranomia eurus
AATATCTTAATATTTTTTTAAGTTATAGGTAATAGATAAGAGATATCTTGACTATACATCAAGTAAATCTGATGTTATGCCTTAATTTAGATAGATAAGACACTGTATGAGACTTGGACACAATTAAAACATAAATGGGACGCGTGGAAAGGTTTTTGAAGTCATCACGCGCATAACTTATCCGTAATCAGTAAGATGACTTGCATGTCCCAAAACAAACATAATAAACATGTTTCGCCGAGGTACACCAGCCCAATAACTACACTGACAAGTTTAGTCTGTGCGCAGAGCCGCGAAGCCAACCGTAACATTACTTATTTGGAACACGCAAAAAACTAATAAGCTGAATGAACTCTAATGTTGGATTAGAACAAGAAATAAAACGTAAACTTTTACTACGTGAACGGGCCACTTTTTAGGTAAATATAGCAGCAAATTGCATTCAACTAGTATCAAGTAAATAAAGTTATTTTCTATACTTGGTGCAATCTTGCTCCAAATAAATTCACCAAATTATAACTCATTTGTCCGTTTAGTTTTTACCATGCAACCTCGACAACTTTTACTTACAAAGCATGGATTATCATAGCTAGGTATGTGGCCATAACTCTTACTTTCAAATAAACTGATTTTAATTAAATTAATTTGAAAGTACTTTTAGTTGCTCTATTTACAGTACACTTGGTACATGATATAAAATATTGCAATCGTGAACACTCTAGGGCTAGATACTAGAACTTGTGGACCGCGCCCGAGACTGGTATGTCACGGATTGCGCCATCAGCCACACACGTGTTTGCGACAACCCGAACCTTTTTGAGGTTCTAACTGCCGATGTAGATCAAACTCGTTAGCGGCCAATACCTATACCAAACTAATGAATGTTCAAGACAACGCTACAGCCGCTAACAAAGACGGTTAAACAGGATTATCCTGATGCGTCCTCGCCGCTCTACCTGTCATAATTTTCTTCTTCTGCTAGCGAACCGATGGCGGTGGAGAAATTCCTCGGGTATTCGGTTCAACGGCCGCGGCACGGAGCGACTCGCGCCTGTGTGTTTGCGTGTGAGCCGTGAGCACGCACACTCGCACGTTATAGCCTCTGCAAACACGACAAAACCGTTACGCGCTACGCTCCTTCACTTCGCCTGCCAAGCACCAGCTCTATCTAGACCTAGACTTATCCTGTTCGTCTATCTTCCCGAATAAATACAAACAACTACCTCCTAAAGACATTGCTAATCGCCACAAAGTATTACCATGTTGCATGGATTTAGAGTCGATTTTGTTGCAGTCGCACCGATTGTGTGGTTGGCAGTAATACTATAGTATCAATTTCATGTCCAGAAGCAGTGAGTAGCATACGGTAGTTAAGTGCAACCTACTTAAAATTGAACGTAGAGTCATTCAGATATGTAACCACGTAAAGTTCGCTATGCAACAGTGCATCGTGCATCTCGGCGCGTTCGAGGCGCAAGCTCACCGCGGAATGTGATTATAACTTAGGATTTCGTCAGTGAAACAGGGTTTTGGTCTTAATTCGCTGCTCTTTCTGCTTTGTTTCATTTACAGTTAAAGCATACGAGACACTAGATTTTGACATAATAAGTTCCAACTTAACAACTGCATTTGGTAACTGTTTAAACGATCTTTTAATGTGATGTGTTAATTTGTGTACGGTATTTGGAAACTTTATTGCACTATCTTGGCATAATATTGTCCAAGAATGGACGGCTGTTATGGATGGTGCAACCTGTACTTGGATATGCAGCTGAAATAAAAATCACCTCTGTATACATAACCTAATGCTCTTTTAATCTTACACATTTATATTTATTTCAAATTAGGATATTCCAAATCTAATAAATCTACAACTGTGTACGGTTTTCTTTTTCTGCTGTAAATATCTACTTCGTCCGGTAATTCCTACGCATGACAAGAAAACTTGAGACAAATCTTAAACGCATGTATTGATTATTCGGTGGAAATTATTTTTTACACATGTATCGTCCGACCCTAGGAGACTAAGTGTGGTGTAAAAAGGTCAATTATGAATTGTGATCCATTCACTGGGAAACTTAAATTGACTATCGATTGATATTTGCCTAAAAACACGTATGGGCAGTTCTGCTGTCTTTCCTAAACTGAATAGTAAGTTTAATAAGAGCTGTCGAACTTAATCCTTATTGAAAGCATCTATCCATTCAACTCAGACCAGATTTCTCGAACTAGCGGTTACATATGCTCATGTGTGTTACTACTTCTTACAGGTGAATGGCTACCACAAATTGTCGTTATAAACATAAAAAAAAAATTAATAACTTATTTTAATATCTCAATATGTACATTAAATTACTTAGTCGTAGTATTATGTGAACGAATCTGCCAACCGAAGCTAGTTTGTAAATAATTGTCCGCGCGATGTTATAAAAACATGATTAACATGTAAGTGTAAATAAAACAATGAGATGTAACGATATCTAGTTCAGTTCGTAGAATAAATTAACAAAGGAACGTGTTTTAGCTATCTGAAACGAGATTAAAGGTCACCGAGATTGTGTAAATTTGACCCGAGACCCGGACACTGTGTGATAAAACGTATATTCGACATATTGCACAGTAACAAGATACTGCCGATATGTCGATTTAATTTTAAGCAATTTTATTACGTTAGGACATTCCGATCAGCAAAAAAATATTGCTACAAGGCAGGTATCTACAAATTTTGTTGATGTATTGCGTGCATCGACCAGATAACAATACAATGTTATTATAAACGATTGATATGTGCAGTAAAGTTGCACATAATTATTGTTCTGACATTGATAACGTTTGACCTAAAGTCCTATTACATATCTCACGAGTACGCCGGCCGCCCGAAAACTGCTGCCATACCATGGTGATGAATAGTTAATTTTTTCTTGTCCAACACCTATAAAGGACTATGGGAATCCTTAATAATTTAGTGAAAGTGTTTTAACGTACTTTATTCAGAATTTCTTCAGAATTCAGTTAGAAGTGCGATATACTGTGACAGGCAGACATCCTAAACGACAAATAGGACAAACACGGACGGTGGAACCCTTTAAAACGAACATAAGGTAGATATGTATGCTGCATATTTTTAAGATTATCAATCGCATACATGTTATCGCTCCCGTAATGACCGCAAATTATCCCTTGAAGTCAAGTCAACCAACGCCGCACAAGTACCTAGCCAAGTATAAGTACCATTATGCGACAAAGTGGAAAATTTTCGCATCTTCCAATATAAAAAAAAGTCTAGTCGAACTAGTCGAGATCAACCTAATAATTCTTATTTGGATTTACCATACGTATCCGATAATCGGTTAGCGATGTCATATATGGTATTTTGCTGTTTTACAAATAATTTTGGGCTAATAATTGGTTGTGGCTAAAATACGTAACTAAAGTAATGCGTGGGTGGCAGGAGACATGAGACTTGCGCTGTAATTTCAATCAACGCCCACAATCTATCTAACTAAAACAAACACTTCATGGAGCATTCGAAATTCCAGTAAGAGTACAATGTTGCAAATGTGCAGTGAATCGGCGCAAGAGCCGCAGCGAACTCGGGAGTCACACTGACATTGCATATAGTCCGGCATTCCATATGGAATGCGGTCGCTTGACCGGCCGCGCACCGCCCCGCGCCGACGCCCGCTCTCCTCCATGTTTTCTTATCCATTCGTTTCCGTCCACCATATGGAATCGTGGGATAGATACGATGTAATGGAGCACAGCATAGTTTCAAATTGGCTTATTTTCTGTATATAGTAGATACAAAATCTTAATTCGAAGAACTGCGTCCTGTTTACAGATGACGTCATATGATGAAAAGCAGGATATTTTAAGAAAATTCAGTAGACAGCGGCCAACACACATCTAATGTTAATGAAAGTAGAGGAGAGAATAGCAGTAGACATTCGCAAGGTTTCGGGAGATGCTGTACTGGCTCAGTGTTCCAGAGCGTATCGACAATCGGCGAGACAGCCGCCACGTCGCGGCGACACGACGTCCCATGCACAGCACTCTAGCGACGTTCGCCGAATCGAGAATTTCACTCACCTTCGCGGAAAAGCCGTCGATCGTTATAAATATCCAGCGAGTCAGACGCAAAGATAATCCGGTTATCGTCCGTGCAGCACAAGTACTCACAACACCAAAACGACAACATAAATAAACGCGGGAGGAGCCGTCAACTTTGGGACGGATCGTTCACTGGCGACGCACTCCTTGCAACTATCGAAATGCAACTCGGAAAATGCACAGGGCGGGGTTGTCGAATGTCATAAACGGTCGATTCCAGAGGTCGGAGGCCTGCGTTTTGGGAGCGCGAGGACGCGACACACAACGCACGATACAACGCCGCGGAGCAGACTGAAGTGAAGTGAGCGAACTGAGCGAAGGCGGGCGGCGGGCGCGGGCGCGGGGGCGCGACGTGGCGCGGGGCCCTAGCAACGCATACCCACCAGCACCGCACGCCGCACCTACCGACCGCCCGCCAGCCCGCCACTCGCTCCGCCGCCGAATCGATCATCTGACTCGGCAACTCCAGCTCACTCAACACTACTCGCCATCATATTATAGTCCGCACCAAATCAAAAGAAAACCCCCGTTTTACCAAACCAGAGTAAATGTAAACATGTACAAAGTGTATTGATTAACATGTCTTCATCTTCCTCATTCTGACCGAAACTGTTGATACTAAGATTACCAGAATAATACAAAGTTACGAGAAAGATACAAAGTTATCATAGTAGGTGTTGACGAATAAACACCATAGAGAGTATATCCTAATAGTAACAAATAATCTACTTCCAATATGATGCTATTCGTGTTGCTGTATTCTGGTTATAGTAGTTGTAAATAGATACACCATCATGAGGTTATCTAACGTAGCGTAGTAACATTTCTTTGGATATCCCAAGAAATTCATTCGGATTCAAATAGATTATACTAGTTGTTGCCCACGGATTGGCCTGCGTTATGGCAGATATTTTCCGACTTGAAGTTTATCGTCACATTTTTGCACAATTTCCACAACTTATAACCTAGGTATGTGCTATTCTGATATATAAGCTGTATTTTTTGCGTGAAAGAGTAACGAACATGCTCAGCAACTTTCGCATTTTTTATTCGTAGGATTTAGGATAGATTATAAATGTTCATAAAATGTAGCGACCACTCAACAATACGTGTAATGTAATGTATGTTATAAATATTATTACAACTAATACTACATATATTTTAGTACATTTTTTAAAATATAAATTAAATCGTATGGCTCACAAAGTTTAAAAAAATGAACATGGCGCTAAGTCAGATAATCTAGTTTTAAATTATATTAGACACACTGATTTTTTTTATGTTATTATCTAACATGATTTACTATTAAACAATAGGATATATAGATAGGTAGAATAGGATGGTACCTTAAGAAGTTCAAAAGGTTTCTGAATGCTTAACAGATTTATAATGACTAACATTTTTTTACTTGGCATAATTTTTGCTTCTGTAGCGTAACCTAACAGCAGTAAAACATTACTAGCTTACTTAAGTCCTATTAAGACATCCATTCAATTAATAGTTTGTGGTGATGATCTCGTCGTCTCGTCTCGAACCGTTGTACGTGCGAGCGTTGTTCCTGCGACATCCCACAATTATTGCACTTTCTTTCCCATTGTTATTGTGATGAAATCAGTTTTACTATCTCCGAGTGATCGAGTGAGATTGGCGAGCGGCGTCGACAGTCAGCGCCTCGACATCGCGAGCGATGCTGCCTCGGTACTTTCTCCCGCGATTGCTGCTACAGTTGCACTATTGTAGTGTAATGTTTCAACCATATTTTATTACGTATTTTACGGTTGAGCTTCAAGATAAGATTGTAGAAAAGCCCCTGTCTATATATTTTTCTACTTGCCTTACGGATCGTATGCGAGATTCTTGATTTAGATTGTAGTGTATATTGACTTCGGATCTTTCTACACGTCCAATTGTTTCCATATAACGTAATTGTAGCAGGGTTAAAATAAAAACAACGAAATATGTTTTTTACTTAGTACCTTACTGTTTAATTATCATATTTACAATCACAGAATTTAACATTTATTACTTACACAAAATACACGATAGCGCCCATTTCATTTTCACTTAGGTGAACTAAATTAACATTTAAAATCGATAAGAGGGGATTCAATCAATCCATAAAATGTCAGACTATGTACAAATGATCAAAATAGTGTAAACTTGTTTAAAATACAAGAAAACACGTGTAGCATTTTATTCTAATCTGTAAACAAAAGGTAAGAAAATTGAGCAATTTAATGTATAAAAAGGGGCCCAAATCTTGGATCTATTTACGATTTATGTCTTATATTGTGACTTTACGACTTAAAAGTTATAATATATACCTTATTAGCTTATTATCATATTGCCAGACAAATTTTGTTACACAGATTTGGTTTGTCAAGTACTGTAAGTTCATATTGGTGTAACAAAAATAAATTCTCCATTATAATACAACAAAGGCGAAAAAAACTTATAGTAGCAAAACTATACTAAAATCAAATACGCAATATGCAATTATATATAAGTTACAAAATAAATTGAGATCTTCAACTAAAATATGTTACTACAGTAATGTCACGTGAATAGATTCTAAAACTGTAAAAAGTACTATAATGTATGACAGATGGACATACAATCGGCGTTTAGAAATCGGATAAAGGGCATAGTGAATTCGAACGGAATTCACAGCTAAAAAATATATGTAAGATAAAAATATTGAAAGTCATTATCATCTGCTCGTAATGCTTCTTAGCTAGCACAGGTGGTGACAGACATAGAGAATTATATTTATCAAAAATACCTGTCTCGTATAATAATCTCACTCAATGTGTTTATTACAATAATGCCTTATTTACTGAGCAGTGTTTAAAGCCGAATACTACTAGGCTCTACCGACACAGATAAAGCATCAACTTAAGCTACCAGTCACATATTATATCGATGAAATTTTCGATTTTATAACCTATGAAATTAAAAACCTAGTGACAGATAAAATTGACTTTGTCTCTGGGGGTCATCCATAAATTACGTTAAGGGGTAGGGAGGGGGGCGACAATGTGTGACAAAGAGTGGTGAGGGGTTCGAAATATCGTGACGTCACATTTAAAAATAAATTCTACTTAGAAAAGAACTCAAAAAATACGCTTTAAAAACAACACGAACTAAAAAGATATTTTTTTCTAGTTCCTATTGTTTTTTCTTACTCAAAATAAGCGACGTCACAATAGGGAGGATAGACCCCTCCTGGGTCTCAAAAATGTGACAAGGACGGCGACAAAAAAAAATCGTGTGACGTAATTTATGGATGGCTCCTTACCTACCTGATAATACGAAAATACTGTTACAATAGTCGGGCGATGGTGCTAGAGCCAGGGGTGCCAGGCGGGGTCCATGCGGCAGAGGTTGTCGTGGCTGTTGGCGGCTGCCACGAGCGTGGCCACCTTGCTGTCGGGCCCGTCGAACAGCGCCAACGAGTTGAGCCGGTTCATGATCACCGTCACCGCTTTCGTCACCATGCTGATGATGGTCTCGTTGTCCATCTCCATGGGCTTGGTGTCCGCCGAGGTGCCCGCCGTGGGCAGCCCCGACTTGTCCTCCAGCCGCTTCCTGTACCCGGTCACCATCTCGTCCCGCAGGATCGTGCGCAGGATCGACTGGATCTGTAAGTAGACTCTGCCTGTAATATTCTGTATTGACGTCGCTACTTCGACTTCTATAATTTTATGTGCACTGCCATGCATTTGGGAAACATAAAAACGCACACAAAATTGCATGTTGCCAATAATCTGTATATTTTTACTATTCATATAATGTTAAGAACAAAGTTTATCTTGTTCAAATGAAAAATGAAAGATAAACGACAGGTATGTTTAATATAAACCTTACTACTGAATTATATTAAAGAAATGATCAGTTCCGAAATTTTTGTTCTTTAATTCAAAGTGATTAAAAACACCATTTATATTGAATAAATAAATTGTGCTTTTAATAAGCGAACGAATGTAATTGAATTGTAATGAAGAGTGTATGACATTCAAAGCATTACCCCTGACTAATATCATGAAAAATGATAAAAAAAAAGAAACAAAAAATATCTAAAAAGTAAGAAACGAGAACAAAACCAAATATAAAATTATAACTTAAAATATATATCAAAACCTAATGTGCTACCACTTACTGTTTTATCATAACGGAAGATAATATTGAACACAATAGCTCTTCAACAAATATTTAAGTCTTCATCCATGCGGTTCGTCCCTTTCCAATAGTATAGGATTGTTACTTTACCTTGAAGTTGGGTGTGACAAGACAGCGGGCTACCGCTATAGCCGAGGCGGTAAGGGGTCCGGTGATGCCGATGTTGGTGAGTAACTCTGAGATATTTGGTGTCAACCGGAACGGTACTGGCCTGTTGCCGTCTAATTCACCTAAAAAGGTTCCAACATCTTAAGCCAACATACAGGTAATGAAACATTACAACAAGAGCATATTCCAAAGTATAAAAAGAAAATCAAGAACAAAAAATATAACACGCCCCACTCGTCCATAGTTTGCAGATTGCACACACTATTGTAGTATAATTTTCTACATCAACACAAGACATATTATAAAATATTCATAATATCTGTTGTGTGTAACAATCCGGTATAACACACAGTTACATGTTCATGTGAGTCCTTTAAGTTGAACATTCATTTTCATACCAATGTCTCGTGCACGATGTTCCGCTTACAAGCTTCGGTCCTTCTATCGAACCGATCTCATCTGATTCACAAACTTACTACCCTGCGAGTGAGTACGATCAACTGTGTCCTGGCTCTTTTCTTCCCGACACAATTATTCCCGCGTTGGTTTGCGCGAAAGTCCCACGCAACTAGAGGTCGGTATGTATTATGCTTTGCTAATAGCTGCCAGAAGCTAAAACTTGGATAAACAACATGACGTGATGGCGAACTAATCAAAACCTGTTCCTCGCATGCAAGGTTTTGCCAAAGTCAATGTAAACATTAGACATTCATTATCATAAAATCGTGAATTATGTATGCATATTGTCCAATGCTAATTGAATAATTTTCAATTTTCTAAAGCGTTTAAATTGGACAAAATCATAAAAACGTCTGCGTGTCTATTACTACTACAAATCAACGTGACAACGAACATAATAAACTGCGAGGTAACACAAGGTAGGCGACGAGTATAAGCTTTTGGTGAGATTTGACGGATTTGACATGCACTAGAAGCTCATCTTGAAATAACATCGAGACCAAAGACACCATAAGAGATAGACCGACAATATAAAACTTTCGTAAGAAATCCGCTTGAAACAATTTTGGGCGCGGAGTGTGAATGAAAATTAAATAGACATTTTGTCTCGCTTGCGTTACAGCGAGCAGCGGGCCTCGGTCCGATATGTGGTTCGAAGGGAAAACGTAGCGGGCAAGCGTAATATCGGTCTATGTCTTATAATGTCCTTGAGACTATACAAACAGAAATAAAAAAACAGATTAACAGGCCAAGCCGAAGTGATCAGCCAATGTATTGTATCTCAAGTGATGCAAAGCTGGTGAAACGCACAGAAACACACATTGGTTTATTTACGAACGTCTAAGTAGCAGGCCGTCCGACCAGAGATTTAAGATCTATTTAAGATTGCCTGACATGCTAAATACACAAACATCAAACACAAGTCACAGTATATTCCCACGCTCCTTGTCTAAGCAATTGACTTGTGTAATTTTGCTATGAAAAGTAGACTGTCGATGAATCAAGAATCAGAGAATCTTTTTTTTATTCATTAACAAGATACTTGAATACACTTAAAACGTCATATATATTTTCTTGAGTCAGTGGTCATTGGCTTTCAACGCCTTCAGGTCCTCAAGCTATAGTAGACCGGGACAAAAAAGCCGACAGGAAACTCCCAGCACTCTTCTAAAAATATTTTAAAACTAGCTGACCCGGCCCACTTCGTACCGCCTCAGAGTGCCCATCCCCGTCCCACAACATGTTTATTTATGAACCGACAACAATACATCAGTGAAATCCGCGTTCAAATCCGATCAGTCGTTTTTCAGTCGACAAACAGAAAAAAATCGTAAAATCATGTTTTTGGGTTCTATTCTTCAAATAAAGACCCCTAAAATGGTTTTCGCTTAAATATCTCCCATGTACAGACAGCAATCACTTACAGATTTATTATATGTACAGATAATGATTGAGTCCTAACCCGAACTTAGTAAAACTTGAAGTGGAGTAAATAATTTACTATCATATCATTATCAAGTAATGATAAGATAAAATGATTCGCTCAGCATAATATTGCATTTAGCTAACACAGCACCCAGCCTCTATCGTCTAGAGCTATAGTCTAGACGACAAGAAGCGTGCAAGGAAATCGGTTCCGAGAATTGTACATTGTTTTCTTTAGGAGCCAAGTGACTTCTACTTAGACGTCGCGCTACGCGGCTAACAGTCGGAGTTTAAAATTGTTTATAGATTTTGTTTAAAATCTATAATAATAAAAAATAACTAAAAGGGCCAAAGATTTATTTCTTTTTGCGAAGCTATGTGGCTATTACCTGTACGTTGGGCGCTAAGCAACTCTCGGTGATAGTATAACAACTAGCGTCACGTTACAAACGTATTAGAAACGTAATATTCAACGAAAAAAAAACCCGAGATTTATAAAGAAGAATAAATTATTCAGGCCGGAGGTAGAATTAACAAATAAACCTTCGAAGACTGTTCTGAATTTAAAAACTTTCAAAGAACGTTTTTGCTAATAAAAATCATAACTGCCCTATATGCCAAGAGCCCACGGTCGCCAGACTTTCGTGTTTAGTATAAAAGCTGAAAGTTTCTCAGTGCATGCACCCAACACAAGTAAGAACGACCAGCGACCGTGGAGTTTGAATCGTGGTTAGTCTCGCGCTCGCACCCACACCAGACTTTCAATGCGTCTGGCAAGATGTCAAAAACCATCGAAACTGTTCGGCCACTGAGGTAACATAGTATATTAAACCCTGCAAAATCTTGCGACCGTGAGCTCTTTCTCTATTATACATGGTTACTAATAATAAAAATAAGTATTAAAAAAAGACGACAAAATCGATGTGGGAACAAAAACGACTTATGCCTAACGAAATGGCAGGCGGGTCGCCTGATGTTCAGTTGATCACCGCCGCCTAAGGCCATTTGCAACACCAGGGGTATATACAATGCAACGCCCGCTTCTTCGCCGGTAATTGACGAAGACCTACTATCATAAAACAAAAAAAAAACAAAAAGACGACGTGGGAACATAACGTTGACAATTGACATAAAAGAGTCGACAGTT
>DWNJ01001785.1:0-11427 GCA_018250275.1 Udranomia eurus
AAAACTATAAAGTAAAATAATGTCTTCATGATTTTAAATTACCAAAGCTTATTGTATAGATTTATTGCCATTTATTACTTGTCAGAAATCAAACGTAGATATTGAGAATAAGGTATAAGGTAGTAGTACCACACCGTACCACAGCGTAGGTACGCTTACTTAT
This sequence comes from Udranomia eurus, assembly GCA_018250275.1. NCBI lineage: Eukaryota > Metazoa > Arthropoda > Insecta > Lepidoptera > Hesperiidae > Udranomia > Udranomia eurus. The sequence goes on from DWNJ01001785.1 coordinate 164, forward strand.
ACTTATTCTTATGCAAACAGACAGATCCCATCCATCACTCATTCATATTTCGTTCTAAATAAAGTATCGTTACGGATTTTTCCTTGACGGGTTGGCTGACCTGGCTGATGATCATATTGCCACGGTAATAATATCATACAGTATTGCAACTCGGCCTAGTCCTTGAAATACTCGTAATTACCTACAGCAGTGCGGTACGTAACATGCAATAGGGTTTTAATTGATGAGATATTGACCTGCTCCAATTATCACACATAGCTCATAACATTTTTTGTCAATTGAAATTCCTGCTGCTTCCAAATTGAAATTGTTTATATAATTATAGCTTTTGCTGGTTTTTATGTCCGGTATATCGCCTTTACAGGAATTGTCACTAAAGCTATTAGAAAAGCCGAAAACCGAACAAGCTGGAAGGAGATAATAAAAAAAAAATGTAGGACTTTCATGGACTGAAGAGTACGAGTATGACTAAGGATTATGAATATTCTTACCCGGATAGTATATAGTTTCCTTGCGGACCGCATAGTTGGCGAGTGGGATCCGCAGCGTGCAGATGAACTCCGCGGGCGTGGGTAACTCCTCGTCCCGCAACGTTACGGACGCGTACACCGTGTACCGGCCGTTCACGAGCCGGGCGTCGTGTGATACGCCTTCCAGACGTCTGGAACAAGTATACGTATAGGTTCATAATGTCCTCTTGTGTATAGCGCGCAATTAACACAACATGGTTCACTTACTCCTGTACTATGGATGTTTATTTATGAAGGTAGAAAGTTTCTTCTTAAAATAAAATCATTACATAGAAACCTGGGCAGGAGGATATAAGGTATATATACATTTGTGTTTCCGATTAGAAACTGAATTATTATAGCGTAATACTCAACTGAATTTAAAGCCCACGACTTCCATAAAATAGGGAGCTCTACAAGAAAGTTTTAATTACTCTTTTCCGCTGTAATAAAATCAATATAATATAATAATAAAAGACGTTACTTGACAACGCCAAGAGAAAGAGTATTCCATTCACTATTTTCAATTATATAAATATACGTAATAAGAAGAAGGTATTAAAGCGAGCAAGATCGTTGGCAGGAGCAGCCGGTGCGGAGTGCGACCGAGTTTAATCTGCAGGGCTGATGCCAGACGGTTTATGCACTTTTACATTCATCACTTTTTATAGCTCGTGCCTTCTACACGGCTTCCCTATAACATTAGATATTGCGCTGGCGGTCGAGTAGTCCATTTTAATTAGCTCTACACGAGCTAACAGTAGACGCTCAAAAATCAATAAATAAAATAAAATCTTTAAAAACTTATTTCTGCTCCTTGGTAGATAAGGGCCGTTTAATCAATGAGCCGAGATATCCGTCCTCACAATTTGAGATCTAAATCACAGGAGATAAGTTCATCTAAGTTTTCAATGGTAGTAAGTGTTAACAAACTGGAGCTTCGAAGTTTAATTTCTTATCAGTTAGGTTGCACCCTAATGTCCATAGAATTCAATCTATCTATCGTCGTAGAAATAAATCATTTAAATCTACGTAATAATATAAATCAAATGCAGTGTCGGTTACATAAGGAGGTTAAGGCTCGATTGCTAATCTGCCATCCTTTAACATGAAGATGGTCCGTGGTAAATAATGTAAGAGGCACTTGACTACAGAGCTACGCAATAATCACTAGCGCGCTAGCACTAGACTAGAACTAATAATTACACGCTTAATGGATGAAGCCTCGTCAAAATAATGAGAGGCATAAGAGTAGTATGGGAGATAGGCTAGAGATTAGGTAAGAATTTTGATGTTCTTAAGATATATTTAAATATATTTAATGTTGAAGGATGATGATCTGCGGTTTTCGTGATAATACCCAACAATATTATATTATTATTACTACTAAGACAATACAGAAATGTATTGGCTAAGTAGCTAATTTCTCCTAAAAACTATCTTGAGTCATAAGAAAGTATTGTGAGTTAATTTATTTCTATCATAATACTTTCTTCGATTTTAACATTTTTTATTCTAGCCATTGCGTCTTTATATAATTTCAACTATTTAAAATTTAAAGCAATATTAAATAATTAATTAAAAATCGTATTTAAATTAATTATTTAATATTGAATATTTAATATCGAATTTAAAATAATATCTTTACCACAATATTTTTACAAAGTAGATACCTTTGCATGAATAAATATTATAACCAAGTTACTTTTCTGGCAGTGTTACCCATTAACAAGCTATATAACGTACTAGCCGGCGCACTTCGTACGTAGGGAGGCACCTGTCTCACAACTCTTTTAAATTTATAAACCTATAAATGATTAGTGACGCTTGCATTAGGCTTCTGAAATTTGAAAATGAAATGGTCTTTATTTACGTTGGATAATTTACGTTAATTAACGTCTTAATTTACGTTAGCCTGGAATACGTGGTACATTATTACTACTTATTACTGTCAAGCTAATTTTTGGAGACTAGCTTTATTTCGATGAGACGCCCTACTTCTTCTATGACAACGATTCTCGATTATGGTAGCGAAAGGACATAGCAGGGAATATAATATGTTAATATGACGATTCTCAAAATTTCGTTCCTTTTTTTGTTGAAACTCAAAATATTTAACTAAATTAAAAATATATATATTTGCATCGCCCGATCACACTTTTCGTAACGCTCTCGTCACGCATTCAGCTGCTTACTCCCCAATCCAAACGTGCGTAAAGAAGTTGTACTTCAAAAAAACAATTACTAACTTCTCGGGCGTGGCGATGGTGAGGACGGGCTCGGGGAAGGCGCCCTCCGCGGCGCAGATCACGTTCACCGTGTCGTCGTCCGTCTTGTTCTGTATCAGACGAAAGCTCGTTTCCGGCGCTGGAACAGAGTACTCACATGAGCGCTGGCTACAACTTTTTGTTCACGCTACAGTAATATCAAAATGTATGTCGAAATTCGTTTGTAACTCTGTCGCAGGACAAACTGAAACAGATGTCAGATAAATACAATGACAAACGCTACCGCATGTTTTGAGAACAAGCATCAAAGAACAATCTGTGATTTCTATGTGTTTTAGGCATTATCAATATTTAATCATCATATAGTTCATTCATAAATCCAGTATAGGGACTAAGTCCGCTATGATTTTGCAATCTTACTAAAAGTTGTTAATACATTTTCATAACTGTTGAGTTGACTGTTAGAAATCCTAATACAGTATGTACTTGTACCTATTTACGTTTCGAATATGAATGCACAACTTACTGAGTATACCTTAGAGAAAATAAATAAAATGCGATTCAAAGTCGTTAACTTAAAGAAGTGACTCTTGACTTACTTATTAGGTTTTGGCGGTGAGAAACTGTTGCAACCATTGGGTCATTATTACCCGCGACGTAGGCGAAAATGATTCAAGATATCACTCATGGGTTCACGTGGGTGGGTGGTTTCGATCCTCACTCCCCCATTACACTATTGACGTTAACCCACTCCTAACACAAGCCTTTGCGCTTAGCCGGAGGGGTTAACAAAATGACTAGTATGTTTTGACATGCTATGCGTTTTTTTGTTCTTTAAAAACTAACCCTCCACACGTGGTAGAACTATTCGAATCGATTGAGGATGTTGACCGACAGGAAGGAACATTTTTACCACCTCAGATTCTAATCTGGCATTTACCTGGTATTGCGGCTGAGGCTAGATATCCATAGCTTGTAGTAAACAGTGATATGTAAATCCCCGGTGGAATGTATTCCCGATACGAACAATTTTCTTCGTTGTCTTCGTTTGCATGAAAATCTACCGGTTGCCTCAATTAGGCACGGAAATAGTTAACAGACTTTACTTCAACAACAAGAGTCGTGATAGATCGGCTTTACCAAGATAACACCAAACACAAAAACTATTTTCCACAATTTTCTTTAGTCACAGACGATTAGAAACGTCATCCTACAATTCTCATAACAATAATGAAGGCGTCCCATTAAAGCCGTCGTCACTTCCTTTAGCGATATTTCTTTTTCCATAATAATACGAACATAAATCTGCAGTATGTCAAAAAGTTCTGCGTAGCTGGCACCGTACCTGCAGCTATAAAAATATTTGCCGGTATTGCGGGAATTAAGGAGAAGCCTATTATGTCGCTGCGTTAAAAACTAGAGATTTGCGTGTATCTTTCTAGACACAACTCATGTATAAGCATATGTAACTGCACAATCAATGTACATGTTACACTATACAATGCATGTGAAGTAAATAAAGGTTTATTAAAGTCAAAACAAATCAAATGCACTTCATTTATGATCTATGCTCACTTATATTTTTTATAAACGTTTAAATTATATTCTTAATTATCGTAATGAGATAACGGAAATAAAACTGAGCTGATATATTTTATTTATTTATTTATTTATTTATTCATTTATGCACACAAGTAAAAAAAGTACAATTAAGCAAGGTATGACAAAAGTTAGTGCAAAGGCACTGCTTATTTCTAAAGAAATCTCTTCCAGCAGACCTGTGACTGGAAAAGAAATATTAGATGGAAGATAGGCGCGCATAAATACGAAAAGTAAAAATAGATATAGATAGAAGTATATATAGGTATATATATAAAGACAAAATACTAAGATAATATATATATATATATACATACAATACAAATATATATTTCACAAACAATCAAGATACATATTCAATTTTCATATATATCCCTTTTTGGTGCGGTAGATACCTGAACAACAATTCAGACAAACATTTCTTTGTCACCATTGGCTTATTCAATAATAATCGCTGAAATTTTTATTTACTACTAATTCGAGTACAGCGATTAATTTTATCTTCATATCTTTCTTGTTTAATAAAAACGTTGGTATGTTTATTTTATAGATAAATAATAATAAACAAACCAAATTATTATTATAATAAACAAACCACTTTTATATAATAATATTCCTTGAAACTTAAATAGTCACATTACACTCACGCAGGAAAACTTTTAAATGTCTTTGGAAAAATGTTCACTAATATGTACGAAAATTGTACATATGTATGTACATGTAGGTACATGTTTGTACTATAAAAAATTAAAGCGAAAATCTCTCCAGTTTTTCATCCGAATTTGATTTGCAATAAAAAGCTGCCAGATCTTTCCCGCAGCCGGCGCCGGCGTCTTTATTTATAGCTTCCATATAAATTTAGGATTTGTTGCACCGCCTCATACACCATACCGAGCACTACTCGTACATACCCTCGAGCTTTATTTCATGTTATTTTATATATTCTTCTGGAATTGATTCTAATATATAAATGTTAACTTTCAATATATTTCTTACTTACTATTATAGTTATGTCACAATAACTACATTTTCATGTTAAAATATGCAATAGTTACGCCGGCAACCTACACCACATTATTTGGGTATTAATCCTAGTCCAAATAAATCACTTCAAGGATTAGTACAGTGGCGGGGACGGAGACGGCAACCCGGGGATGATTCTGATGCAGTACAAAGTGCGCCAGGTCAGCTAGTATCAAATAAAATTGATCTATTCTTATGAGTGCTATAAAGCTATAATATGCAAACAAACCCACGCACAAACACAATTCGTGTTTAAGCATATTTTTACTGCACGGTATCTCTTGCATCGGGGGTGATAAAATATTTCTACACACAAGAACCTGCTAATTAGGACACCAAAAACAACGGTAATAAATGACGACAAATTCATAAAACAAATTTATCGTTAAAAAATCTGTGTAAGACGGAGTGACCTTTGATTGGCTTTTGGATAACATTTACATAAGAAAAAGCGGCTGATCATAATATTTAAGTAAAAATAAATATTTATATTGGAATGTAGGATTTGTATCAATAAAATTGATAAGCCCCAATAAAATATATAAGCGCACAAAGCCCCAAACTCCAATTCATAAGTGTCAACAAATTTCTCTGGAGACAAAAGTCGGTATTTCTTCATATATTACAAAGTTATTGCATCTGTGAATGGGCGAAGAGACATGTTTACGAGTATCTCACACACACAATCTGCATATCTAAACATGTCATTTATTTTAACACCTCTATTATTATAGCAGTGCCGCCAAAATCAATATTGTAGATGATTTATCTTTAATCAGCTTTTTGCCCGTGGTTTTCTCGCGTAAATTTGTTTTATTTTGAGAGAAAAATACAGTTTATCAACAAAAACATTGTGAAGACGTGAAAAGTTATTTAATATTATATTACTTTATTATCCTTTTTTTAGCATGAAATAGGATTTTGGAACGATTGGCCGATCGACATGAGTTCAGGATTTGACAGTAGGTAATAGAAAGATATCATATCTTCATATCTTTCGAAATCGATTCATCTTCTTGTCATACTCGCGCCAATTAAATTAAATTAATACAAAGCTTGGGGTCAATACAATCATTTGCTATGTTATATTGCGTCGTATGTTTGACCAACATATGTTGTTAGATATATAAGATGTAATAATTAGAATAAGATATGTTGATTTAGAATAATAATAGTAGTAGTAAGTATTTTAAGTTTCTATAATAATACTGATCTTAACCACCTGTTAAGAGTTCAGTAGTGGTTTATGTATTACGTATAGTTAGTGCTTTATATAAGACGTACTTAATCGCCGAGACTTGAGCACTAAGACAGAATCTACTGTCGTGCATAGACGTGACAGAGGCAGGAATGATAAGTATAGACGCACTTGAAGAGCTGTAGCCTTCTTCTACACCAGTACACAGTAACGAGTATGTTGTTTTGGAAAGCAGTATAGTATGTATCATATAGATTGTATTGGAAGTGTATTATATGTGAAGGTTTAAAGTTAAAGGCAGAACTTCTTAACATTATGCACGCAAAATGAAATTAAATATTTGCTTACGAAATCCCAACGTTGCATTCAAATGTGAATGCGTGGTTGCATTATGCAAAAATAATAGAGCAAATTCTATCACATCTGCGGCCGGTCTATTTCTGTAGAGGTTATATGTGCGGCATACAAAGTACTTGGTATCTTCAGATCGGTATCAAAATGAGCAGGTACTCTAGGGTTCATTACAAGGCGGGTTCGCGGTTGCCTGTAAATCACCCGCTGTTTATCAAACCCTCCGCGGACGTAAAATCAATAAAATGATTGGCGTTTACTGCTTTGTTGTTTATGAAGCGCGTAAATCGTGCTTCTTGTGGCGCAGTGACGACAGTGACGGCATTCTGGGTTCGTGCACGGAAGTGCTCCTTTGTTTCTGTCTCAGTCTTACCTGATTTACATATAAACTGAACTAAATGAGTACTAGTAGAAGAAGTAAGCGAATATAAAGGATATCGGCAGATCATGCTACCTACAGATAACCATTTTCCATCCTACAGGCAACCGGAAGTGGAAGTATAACAACACCTTTTAAAATATAAAAATTGTCTAGGTCCGGTTCATGTTTGCGTTAATGGCGATATAAAAACGTTTGTAATAGATACACCTTAGGGCAAGAGCGATCGCATCCACGACAATTCTAACTTAAACTAAGTGAATGGGAATAAAACTCGTACGTACGTTCCTATCGCACCGGAATCCATTTAGAAACGAATGAATGAAATACGACGCTCGCCCTCAGCCTTGTCCTTACGGCTGAATTAATGCGACGCCAGAACAATTTTTCTATTGTATCTCATTAGGTGTACACGACAAGCACAACTTTTCAAGCTCGTCTTAAGAACGTTGTAAATTGTACGCATTTATAGAGCTGATGCGCGCCCTGGGTGGCATAAAAACGCCAACATATCCTTAGGACTTTGTCGCTTGTAATTACCTTCTATTCCGAGTACATAGAGTCGTTTATTGAAAGCTCTGAGGATTGCAGCGATGAAGATATGTTTGTGGTTCTGAGCCGGGCTACAGTAAATCTATCGGTTCGCTAATGACACGGGTCAGCTGAGTGTCATGTGACCCGGTCAGGTCGGCGCGAGGTGATAAAACCGTCCCACGTAGTTCTATGGCCCGTCCTCGCTACGGAATAGGTAGTAAAAACGGTAGCATGGTCCCCAATCAGTTCTCATAGGATCAGTGATCAGAATTGATAGGTCGATTTTGTGGGAGAAATACTGTCTATAGGGCGTAACGGCTTCAACGTAGATGTGACATATGTTCTGATTGATATACGAGTAAATCCCATCACACGCAAAACAGTCTGTGGAATTGAAAAAAGAATATAAAACATTGTTTTCCCGCTCAACGTCTTCCTCCTTACTTTACACTTTATACTTTACTTTTCAGTTTTTCCAATGAGCAGCAAACTATGCTATATTATACCTCTCTTTGTATACCTTTTGGGGATTATTTGTCCTCAGAAGTAATTTCTGGATTCAGTTTACCTGTTTACTGTTTTTTCGCTTGGTTTCTCTATATAAACTGCGCTCAATGTGTCGTCACTGGGCTTAGTAAGGTCATTGATTGTTCTTTAAAAAATTTTCCATATTTATGGTAAATATACATGGTTGGTATATATGTAATGCTTATGTGTATGCAATGGTAATGTGATCTGTAGATTAACGATATGTGTACCAATCAAAGTATAGAGCAAAGCATTTCGCTTTCCTGTCATCGCTGGCGCTTCTGAATCACAAATTCAAGCGAAGTAATAAAATCTAACTCATAACGACGTGAGGGGAGTACTGAGCGGCGCATAGCACAGCGCACACGCGCCGAAACTGCACGCTGCATTCGTAGGGTACTTGCACCAATAGTAGTACTCAATGGTGGGATATTAATGTAGGAAATATACGTCTGCAGCCAAAACACTGTCAGTTTATCTTCTTATATTTTGGTTAGACGTTATACGTGCTAAATCATGCTATATTTTGCTTGAAAAGATAGCGTGATTTTGATAAATTATATGAATAAATTAAAAATATTGTACATAAATACGAGTACACAGTTCTAATAGGTGACCCAGTACTCTCGTTTAAAAGTGTAATGCAGTATTCGTGACGTATATTTTTTTATAAATAATAATATTGACGCATGAAAAAATATCAGAATTCAATACTTTGCGGATGGTCGCTTTTAAGTGCAGGTGCCTCATTAAATTGAATGCATATTCTGCAGACGACGCCGTTGCACTGCCCGCGGTATTCAAAACGTTGTACGCCACATTTTAATGTCCTTTCTGTGTGCTAAATGTTGTGCGAGATACTAAATTGTATAGCTTACATAATATGTCCTGTATACATACTGACATTTTGATAGTTATTTGAGTTTGTTATTAAAACAATATAAAGAAACGTAAATAAATAATGAATAAATTCATGAGTTAAAAATTGGATGTAGTAGATAGAACATTTGATAGTTCGACTCTGGAGGAACCACAGCCGAGTGGCAATTTCTGCCTCATAGCAGCAGTGTTTTTTCTGCTATGTTATACTTTGAAGGGTGTCAGGGAGAAATACTTAACTGATGCTTTTCGTACGCAACGCATCCGTGGTCGACCTAAGAAAGAACTTCGATCCTGTCTTGGTTAGATCACAGGTGTTGACAGGACTGCATGCTCGTTTGCTATTCTAAACAAAACTCAGGGGGTTACAATACATTTGTAAACGACCTAAAAAAGAACGATCCTGTCTTGATTTGATACAGTTGTGTATGAGTGGCAGCGACCACTTACCATCCGGCGGATTGCATTCTCGTTGCTATTCTAAAGATATATACAAATGCACGTCTACAGCGTACAAAGAAAAAGTTAATAAAACTTGGTTGATAAAATTTGCATAGCTTGCATTTAAGCCGGGTTACTACTCTATCACCCACACCTCGCCCCACTAGACGCAAACCCCATAACTGTCACATCAAACTTCATCAGCGTACCGAGGACGGTGGAAGCGACGCCGCTCGTGGGAACGTACAATAAACGATAATTTACACTGGCTCTGCGACCTCAGCACGCCCCGCCCACGCCCGCCCGACATCGGAAATCAATATTTAGGGTTCCGCTGTACCGTCAAGCTTATGCCATTGCGATGACTGAAAAACGCGATTATACTTTTGTAGTACGTAATTATTCGTCTGCAAGACGTCTTCCTATTGTCTATTGAGAATGCCTTAGTAAATTGAGAAAAATCCTCACATATTTATCCATACATATTACCATAGGTATAGAAAATTGTACTTCTACTTTTTAATAAAATATATAGGCAATAAAATATTATCTTCCTATATTCTGTTTTATCTGATGGCATACTTGTATCATCTAGTAAAACACTATTCAGAACGGTATGATTGATTTTTTAAAAGCGCCGTTTCCGATGTAGATTTGCCCCTAAATATGTGTGAGTTTCGAGCTGAGTCGTGAAAGATTCTTCGAGTATTCTCTTTCTCGGAGTATTTTGAATCATATTTTGACTTTAGTAGGAGACATTAACATTTTTGCGGTTGCTCAGAACCCCCGGGTTCGTGAGACCGATTCTCGCTCGACTCGTTTTTTCATACCGCACGATACTGATTTAGTGCACCTTACCCATCTTTTACGACATTCTTTTCTTGACGACCCGCGTGGCATAATCCTCACTATGCCGGTCAATTCCGGGTTCGATTCCCGGCGAGTGTGCAACATCGTCTCACTCGCACCGCTATCTCCGCACCTCCTCTATAAGTTAAGTTTGCAGGAGTAGCAAATAATCTGCGGTTCAGTTCAGAAAGCGCTGTAGGCCTAGTTAAAATTATATCCATGGGCTGTAGTGAAATCTTAACACGAAAATCTACTTGTCCTACTATGGTACATAAATGTGTATAACCCCTTTAACCACATATAACAAAAGGTTGTAGAAAGCTTTATGTTCGATATTTGACAGATAAGATGACTCCTTGGATTTTATCATATTGATATTGGCCTATGAATCATTGTCCTTATGATTTGGCACATAATGAGGACTGTTAAGGAAGGTCGCAAGCACACGGAATATTGTCGCAGTGAATCATAATAAGAGTAAGATTCTTCAGAATAAACTCCACCACCACCACCACTTGGACCATATTATATTATTCACAGGGGATAGGTGTAAACTTATTCATTTATCAAGTGATGGATATTTTATTTATTTACAATTTTTGTACGCGGTAAATTTAACAGAAACAGTGTTAGGATCATTAGTACAAAAGTACTGCTTATTTCAATATGAAGTCTCTTCCAGCAGACCTTTCGTTGGAATTCCGATATGTGATGCAATTCTAGCGTGCACTTATACATACAAACTA
>DWNJ01001786.1:0-11426 GCA_018250275.1 Udranomia eurus
AACTAAGACAACAACGTTTAGTAGCTTTTTATCTATCAACGCCCTTTACTGAAGCTTAAAGAGATCTAAAGCGTCTTATAGCACGCTGATCCAATGCTGGGCTATGTGGAAAATAAGGCTTTCTGATTGTTAATAGTAAGGATTGCGAGGATGATTTTTACAAACAAATTTTTAGAATCGTTGTCGGTGCGTTTGTGCACGCAAATGTCAGAAACGGCTGATCCTGATTTGAATGCGATTTTCACTGATATATTGTGGTTTAAGATTTAGCGTTTGTTTCATAAAAAACAGTTCATAAATAAAAAAGTCGTGGGACTGAGACGGGAGGTGGTGGCGGTATGAAGTACGCCGGGTCAGCTTGTTGAGAATAATTTCGGTTTTTTGCACACTGATTGGTACGATTCTACGACAAAATTAGATAAGTACCTTATTATATAGTTCCGTATTTACAATAGATAGTTATTTAAATATAATTCACGAAGTATCCACCTGTAAAATTGGAGTACTATCACAAGATGGCCCGATGAAATGTTTGAATAATCTCGTGGACGTTGCTCGTCCAATTTACATGACAAGGCACAGGACTGGTTAAGCCAAACAAAGTGGAAAATTTGACCATTACGAAAATGTCCAGAGTTGTTTATTTTGAGGATACTTTTATTAAAATTTAAATCAGTTATCTGCATACAAACAAGCTAGTAATAAACTAAACAAAACTTTATGTATTTATTTATGAATTTTAAAGGAGGGTTTAATTAAACTAGTTCATTAACTACATCGATAACTTATTTAAGATAGATTAAATTAGAACACATATTCCATTGATTGAATATTTACTCTAATACAAGAAGTAACATTTTTGTGTGCAACTTGTGAACAGAAAATATTTTTTATCGACAAAACGTTTTCACAGTAGTGCGACAACCAAAACATAGGGGGTCTAGGTATGACTATATATATTCATTGCTAGGGTATGATCTCATTATGAGTATTTATGTTACGGTATCTGCCTATATCTACCTATACATATTACAAAACTAAGTTCCCAAAACCTGTGTAGATGCATGTTACCGATTCTTAAAATCTACTGAACGAATTTTCTTACGGTTTTTACTAAAAGATAGTGCAATTCTTGAGGAAGGTTTGGGTTATTAGTACATAACGGTTTTATATAAATTGACTGAAACATATTACTGATGAAGGGGTCGCGCGGTTGTAAAAAATCTCGCCTGCTGGGAGCTTCACTCGCGTGCGCTGCTTAAACCAGCAGAGATGCACTAAAGTAATGTACTAGAGAATTGTAGATCTACAAAAACACTACAAAAAAGTACGCAATAGCATGTCTTTATCTCTCTTTAACTCACAATAACTACTATAATGTTGAAAATTTCAATAAAAAAAACTTTTATATTTTTGGAGCTGTTTTTCTGTTCATCCCTATCTAAATAAATGCATTCGTTAGCTTCGAAGTTACTTTAGAAGATATTATAGATTTAAAATTATACGCCACCAAAAATATTCATTGATTGATAGGCGGAATGGAGAGAGAGAGAGAATGGGCCTGCTAGTAATAATTAAATAAATAATGTACCATGGGCGGGAAGCTAGTAACATATAAAATAAATGATGACTTCAGCGAATAGTCCACTTTGCTTCTACTACACTTCATTCTACAAGGTAACGCACTAAATTGATGTAATTTAGCTCAATGGCCCAGGCATTAAGTATTCAGTTCATGTTTAGGCTCAGTGTTACTCTAACGAGGTTTATTCGTTATGTACACACGTATACCTGTCTTATTACCTCAATTTTATTCGTCCGTAGGCACCTGGGAACTCCGGTCGTTTTAAACTGTGATAAACTGCAGTGGTTACGTGACATTTTATAAATGACATTCATTTGTTACTGTTAGTATGAGAACTTAAGTTGCTTAAAGTCCTGTTCAGGATTATTTACGCTTGCTAAATATGAAATGTCCGGCCATTTCGCAGCTGATATTTTAAGGTTAATGTCTGTCGCTATAATTGATAGTTTTAATTTTTATTAGAAAATAATGAGATATCAGATGAATAGATAAGCTACTCACTATTAGTGAGAATCAAACGTTGCACCATAAGCGACTACTGTAAGGCGGTGAGCCTTTTTAAAACTCATATTAATTTGAAAAATAATAACATAAAAGAATTCAACTGTGCTATGAATTTAAACTCGTGTCCTGAAAATCTTTAAACCTTTAAGTAACATCTTTTGTTACAAATATCTCTTAAATACACAAAAAAAATCTTACATTTATGTTCTCTAAAATAATAATCGTCAAACATATTTCTGACATCTGATATCTAATATGTAGCTAGCTCTACAAGGTCCTAATGAGCGTACAATAATTTTCCTGACCTACCAACTTTGAGCCAACCTTGCTCGAAGTTTGCCTCAGGAGCAATTTCACCTACACGTGCTATACTTGTATGTCGCATAGTTTTGAGACTATCGGCGGCGCTTCGCATGGGTCGACGCGTTAGTGACCTTTTAATGAAACAGTTTCCGCCCTACCAAGTTATAAACACTTAATTTCTTATTACGGCGGAGATTTTTGCATACTATTAAAATGAATGTCTTATACCCGGTATCTTAAACACAGCACGGGCACAGAGCGGCCGTCTGGCCGTACGTTGGAACTAGGCGACAACGGCCATAGTTAATATATTAAACAACGCAAACGAACGTTTTTTTTAAACGTATATAAGAGAGCTTCCTCGTGTGAGAGTTGATACTTAATTCAAAGTGTTTCAAGGTGTTATTATGGTGTTATTATAAATACAAATTCGTAAAATACCAAAGAAAATTGTAATTAACAATTAACACAAACGAGACCCCCAGCGGCCCGACAGAGTAAAGTAACGTTCAATTTACTGCAACAATAATATTATATTTCTTGCTCTGATAGAGCTTTTTAATTGTAATGATACTTTTTACTACGTTTTTATTAAGTCGCTTTGGGTCTTGTCTGTCCGGGTGAAATCTTGTGGCAAATTTTACACTACCATAGACTCGAATTATTGAACATGCTCAAAGTTAATACCAAACTTACCGAAATATATAAAAATTGAAAAAAAAGTGGTAAAAAAATATTTTTCTTGGGCGTTATTTAAAACACATACAAGTGAAGTAATGTTTTAACTTTTTATCGGCTCACATGGAAAATATAAAACCTTTTGGCTAAATAAACCTTCCTAAGCTTACACGCGCTGTTCAACTGACCTCCACTCCACTGTGATAAAATAATCTTTCATAAAACAACACTCATTCACTTGTCAGGATGTCAATTAACCCAGATTGGAACACAATGGTCTTCTCTTCATGTTCTCTTAGTACGTTATGAGCAAATAGGGGACGTGAAGCAGAGTAGGTACACAGAATATGAGGGTATATACGTAAACTAAACATGTTTATTTAGTATAGTATATAATGCAACCCAAAATAGCTGAATATATTATATAGTTTACATCAAAGACTGTTTACGTTTTCTCGTTAGATTTCGAACAAAACAATATTTTTTATTCACCAATGTTGTTATGACTCTTGCATGTATATAATTTGAAGTAAATAGAGTTTTATAATTAATTACATTGAATGTTAAAGTTTCAATACCATCCATTTGATTGTTAAGTAGTAGAAAGGTGAAACATCCAACCTTTTACTATGATAATCTTGGCTGCAATTCTCTCAGAGACTCAGTTCCATTTTTATTCAGACTAAAACTAATATAAAACTAATAAGTAGTCTTAAAATATTGACGTCACTCTAGGATACTACTATTGCAGAATTTCAATGTGAGCGAGAACTACTGTGCCCAGTCGGCAATACAAATCGAATTTCAGAGTGAAAAATGTTTAATTAAAAGTTGTTCACTGCGATCCTATTTCCTTCGTCTGTTAGCGCTGATTTTTGTCAAGTGCCACAATTGATTGACGGCTGCTACAAAATAGAAATAGAATATCAAATAGAAGAAAAAAAATATCCTTTTATACGTCCATCAACCTAACTTCTACAACCTACGAATGACACTTACTCGTAGTATCGTTATAGTATAGCTGTCTTGAACGACCTGTGAACCTATGATATCGTAGATGCAAACAAACTCAGAACAAACATGGATCGCGAGAAGCGAGTTTATGGTTCTTATCATGCTAGGAAGTTCTTAACCGTATATGTATACTGTAATGTACACTGACGTTAGCATTTTTTAGTGTATTAATCCTGATTTACTTTTTGTTACTCAAAATTCGGGGCTAGTCAGTTCTGACCCGATGTACCCTCATGTAAATTGTCAGTGCTAACTACAATATCCCACTTATATATATTGAAGTCAGCACTGACTTGCTTCAAATTCTGAGGTACCCAATGTATTGGTTTGTTCGGAATATCCGTGCCGATTTTCGGTAGGTAGCGTGAGAGAGTTTCAATATCACAATTATTGAAAATAAATGACATGTGTACATATTCTAAAAGAGATAACTTCTGCCATATTTGGAAAAAAGGTTGGTATGATTAGTTATTATAATTTTTATCAGTATACAAATGCCTTAGAATATGGTGGCAAATAAAGTGCATTATAGATATTTAATGCTTTTCTTTTTTCGAAAGAAATTTTCTTTGTGTAAATGTATACCAATTTTTAATTTTCCGAAAGAATCGGTACGAACTTTCCGTACTATCTCAATTGAAAACAAGCTTCACCGATCGCCAGTTATACCAAGTCTGATCCAGGCATTTAAATGCTCAACACATCCCCAATTAAACGAGAAGAGTTTGCTTCAGGCTAGAGGAACTCAAAAGAACTTTTAGGGCGCCAGAAATAAATCGAAGTGTCTCTCTTTTTATTCAGATTAACTTGGATTCTCGCCTTTGCCGAAGAATCATTTTAAAATAAAATCCGGAGCGAATTAAAATGGATCCAATATCCTATGGTCTTAGAAGTTAGCGAACTTTTTCTATCACGAAGTTTCAGCAAGTTTTCAGTCCCTGGAAACACAATTAGTTGTGCACATTATTCAAAGGATCTTTTTGTAAAAGAATGTTTTTGCACAATTTTCAGACTCGGAGAGTGTGGGTTGGTTTTTAATGCTATTTGAGCAAAAAATCTTTTTATTCTCGATAATTTTATTATGTACTACGTGAACGGTATTTTTATAGTTACGACACTTAAGTTAGAAGCAAACTCAGTGATCATATTTTTAATACTTATCTATTCTGATTTAGAATCATGAGCTAATAAAAATATAGCTCTCAAACAGGCCTTTTATAAATAGATATCAGCTATAAGTGTATCGATATGTACGTACGGTACGGTACAAGTAAGTTACTACATGCAATAATGTTTTAACAAAAAACAATTTCAAAGCATTACATTAACAACAAGTAAACAGCAGATAAAAGTTTTTCATACATTCCGTTTAAACTACATAGCATAAAATAGAAAATATTGTTCCGAATTGTTCATTCCGGTCATTATGCTAATGACTACTCCTGACGCAAAATCTTTCACGGACAAAAAGCTTCTTAGAGTCCATCCAATCACTACGCTTCTGATAATAAATCACCCCGCGTAGCTCTCATCACGCGAAAGCTGAATAAATCAGGCAAGTATTAGTAACGACTTTAACAATTTAAAAAGTTAAAATTCTGTTACAAAAATAGTAATAATCAGAAGCTTATAAGATATACTCGCACACTGAATTATAACAGTTACGTTTTTGTATATTAAAACGACTGATTTTTCAATAACATCAACAACTTAACTAAGCAACGATTGAAATATATGCAGCTAATAAAATTACTCTTGTCACGGTGTAGTGATGCTCCGATACCTCTTAAATCTCTGATAAAAAAATGTAAACCTGTTTTTTTGTTTCATTTTATTTTCTTAGAATTATTCTAAGTGCATCTACCATTGCATCGGAAATTTTATCTATTGAAAAGCTCGGGGATAATTTCAAATAAAAATACTTCACTCTACTCACAAATTATTATTTGTATCGTTCCTCTTGTCACCTTTTTCCGAATCCGAACATTAACAACCACAAACAACTATTCACTGTTACTGTTCTATAGACAATACATGACATAGAATATAATCTAAATAATATAATCTAAACTAACGCTATACAATGCACTTCGAGCATATTAAAATATATATATAATTTCTTTCCAATTTCCTATTTCTTTCCAATCGCTCCTCTTTACTCTCAGTTTGTGACTCGAGTGCTTTATTCCGTTATATCGGAAAGATGGTTGCAAAATCTCATTGAGGACTACTAAAGGACTCTACGCCCCTTGAACTGTAACCCCATACTCTCCGAGATATAACTTCAAACATAAGTGCTGTCGACGAGCCGAGAAAATTGCTCCTCGAATTTTATGTACAACCGTCTGCGACATTCATCAAATATTAGTCACTTAGGAGCGGGACGCACGTACCTCAGACAATATCTGTATTGCATAGGTTTAAATCAATAGATACAAACATGAACTTACTCAAAGTAGTAGGAGGAAACGAGTCATTACGTCAACGTTCGAAGAATAGTAGGTACAAGAACTCAAAATGCTTTCACATTCACAAAGGCTAATGAAATTTTAAAAGCTGGCAGCAACAATGAATAAAAATGCCAAGAATAGCTGGTATGAGACAGATAACGAAAATTTGAAATGACTTAATCCACAAAGCGCCGAGGATGGGAACTTGTTTAAGCCCGGCCATGCAAAGAGGGCATGTGATAATAAATTGGGTATGAATATAATGTTAAACATTTCCTCTCTCATTTTTTGTCTTAGAAGTAGAAAGCTTGATGGGACAAAGTAGCCAGGTTATAGACAGTAGTACAGCCGTTTTAGTACTAGCAGTCTTCACATTGTTAAGTACTGATTTCAATGGTCATGATAATTGTATAGTAGAATTCATAAGAGTTATATCGTTATAGTCATGGCGATTGGTATATATTGGAGATATACAAACGTCAAACAGTTTGTTATCAATTATAATTATTTATAACTTATTGTTCACTTTACTTTCTCTAAAATTTTATTACTGTTTATTTGTGCGTATCGCCAAACAGTGGATGTGTCATTGTTAATATTTAAACTAAACTTTTAGGAGCTATACTACCGAAGTTTTCCGTTCAGTAAACCCGTTGGAAAATTTACATTTATCAAATTTCAAAGCCTTTGATTTCCAACGAGTTCTCGAGCATCACATAGATTCTTAGATCCCTTCCCTTGTCCGGAAAACATCGTCTTGTCAGATTTCAAAGGCAATGAATATTTGTCACGGTAAAGTATGCCCTTTTTTATTTAAGAGGATATTTTTGAAAATTCTTCTTCTTTCACACTTCCCCACATTCCTTAATAGGACAAACTTGGATTACGTGGGATTTTTACCTACCAAGATCCAACCCAAAAGGTTGATTTAACAATGACTTATTGTGTCTCGCAACTTAGCTGACCATCAATCCATTCCGTCCCCAAGCTAGGCACAATTCTTTCCTAAGATCATGTATGTATGTATAATGTACCAAAATAATTGAAATTAAAAGAATCCCGTTGTACTGTGAATTCCGGTTCCCGTACTGTGGATCTTTCAAGGATTATAATTATATGGATGGGATACTTTTTGGTTAATTCGGAATGCTCTGTTGTTAAAAAACTTTAGCTATCATTTGAAGTAAATTAATATTGTTTATATTTTTGAGAGAAAGGGGACATAACAACCAATTAAGTAGTCTATACAATTCTCTAAGGTTAGGTTCTACCTAGAAACCAGAACATAAAAGCGCCGCAAGGCATACAACGTCTATTAGAATTGAATGAGCTTTTATTTCCGTGAAAAGCTTTATCATGTAAGATTCTAGAAGAAAATTTTCTTAGATAAAGGAAAGATCTTGGTTTCATTACAAATTAGTGTACGTGATTATTTATGTTCATTTTTCATTACTTTTGTATATCTAACTGTAAGTTATAAAACGTCCGTCTGATGGATAAGTATCTGCCGACCATGGACATCTGTAATCAACTCAAGATAGGATCGAGGTTCTTTCTTAGGTTTCGTTCACAGATGCATTGTTATTACTGAGGACTAAGTTGGAACGCCTCGGTTAAGTATGTCTCCCTGACCACACCCTTCAATCCAGAACACAGCAGAATACTGCTATTATAAGGCAGAAGGTTATTTATATTCATGTTGTTTTGTCACACACAATAAGTTTGCCAATAATTTGCCACTGAGACGCGATTTACATATTTCGTGCTAATAAAACCGCCAACTCTTAACTAAATAGTCCTATAATTTCCACTGTTCCTCCAAATAGCTGGAATTATATTTACAATTTCGGTTTTCTCTTTAAACAAGCTGTTTAAGCATATTTTCTAAATGGAATTCCTTTCTCTTGTTTTAATGGAATTCGGATGCTTGTCGAATTTCACAGGCAATGAATATTTGAGGCGGTAAGTAAAGGTGTTCCTAAGGGAATCTGTTTTAAACGCTACCTTTCTGAGGCTAAAGAATGCAATAAGTTCGCGTATTGTTTATAACCATTCTTCTTTGCTCACCCTTTATCTAATGTTTCTGGAATCCGGCTTCATAAAATGACTCAGCTCCGACAAAAGCCATGCTTAGAATCTGACATGTCATAATGAGGTTTAAATAATGCCAGGCATTAACGACTTAAGACAAAAGCGGCTATGTATTTTCCTCCTAGCCCAGAAAACAAGGCAAATATTAAACGTAGTTGATAAAACGACGTTCATCGCAATATTGATAAAGCAATCTGGTTAGATTCCAGAATTTCCGACTGAGAGAAAATCAGAAAAATGAATGCAGATATTTATCCCTAGTCTTGACATTATTCTATCAAGATGTAGAGAGAATAAAATTTACGACAGCTGAAATCGTATTCACACTAATGCTGTGAGTAATTGTGAAATGTTTACTAAGTATTCCTATCTTAGGCTAGTTTATTTTTTACTGGTTTTATTCTCATTAATATTTTAAAGATATACATTTTATTCAACTAACATAATATCAGTCGGTATTTGAAACATGTGTAAATTTAATTTAGTTACCATTAATATTTATAATCTGTATAAAAATAAAATGACAGAATGTCACGAAGATTTGCTCATTAGTCTCATGATAAATTATTATACAAACTCTCTAACGATGACAAGATAGCGACAAAATACTGAACATGTCGATGCAACGAAACAACGAAGATCGTATAAATTCTGTATTTCAACAGAAACGAAAGCGTAACTGAACATTTCAGCGTATAACATATGTCAGATATACTATAATTCTACACTGGAATACTCTACATTTCATGAATATGAATGACAGACATACGTACTCGTGTCTCCGCAGGTGTGAGCAGACTGTTGATGAACTAACGGTGAGATGTAGCCTTCAACAAAAGAAATTGGTTGTCTGTAAAGTCGGTTTACGGACTATAATTTTACATGATAACGATTGATAAAAAATTGCATACTTTTATGAATTTAATAGAATTATGATTATTTTGTATAATACAAAGGAGTTAATTGAAAATTAGTTCGGATCAACCGTTTATCAGATTAGCGTGCACAAACGCACAGGCAAACAGACAAACGGACAAACAGACAAACGGACAAACAGACAATAATTCTAAAAAATATTTTTTTGCGTTCTATTCTTTAAATAAATACCACTAAGATGACTATCCCTTAGATATCTTCCATGTACGGACATCACTCACAGATTTATTATATGTATAGACTTAAACACCGTTGTTTGACCGACAAAATTAAAATATATGAACACAAACATATGGCATTTCCGTGATATTTGTAACATGTTTCACGCGCAAACTGGATCCTATCTTTCCGATGCGGCGTGTAGATATCAAAGCAATATGAATACAAGCCCTCCAGTAAAAGGTTGTACTTGTACGAACTTTCCAACATAAAGGCCTCGAGGGGTCAAAAGTATGTTACGCGTACTTGCACACTGGCGTTTTGTTGTTATTTAAACGTCTATTTAGCACCTATGTTTATATTTTATGTATATTAGTTTAAATATTAATTTACTAGCTGTTGCGTCTAATGCATCGATCGGCATATTCGTTCGGTCTATGCGTCTAAACAAAAAAAATATTTGAATGAATAAGTGGATTAAGTAAAATGTTAGAGCTTTCCGACGTTCATGACACTTGAGATAAGTTTTATGAACGTTATGTTTATTTACGACATCACATTAAAAACCTCTAAAATTTTATTGTTTCTCTACTGTATTATGCATGTTATATACATATAAATTCCTCCTTTCTCTTGAATCACTCTATCAATTAAACAAAACCACATCAAATTCCGTCGGGTAGCTTTTAAAGATCCAAATATCCATAGTGACAGACAGCGGGAAACGATAATACATTCTATATTCCGTATTCCACTATAAATCTAAAGTTTAAGTTACGGTTTCTCTGTGTGCTTTAATTTAAACTGTTTGTAGTATTTGTACGTTAAAACTAGGTTTTGATTGCGCGACAATTCATCCAAGATACAGCATACAGCACCGTCCTAAATTGGATTACTATAGTATTGAATTATATGAGGTCAGGAAGACATACTTAACCGAAGCGATCTAACTTAGTCGTCAGGATTAGCAACGCTTTTGTGGTCGACCTAAGAAAGAACTTCGATCCTGTCTTGGGTTGATGTCCACACAGATGTCCATACAGATGTCCACAGGCGGCAGTGACCACTTACCATCAGGTGGACTGCACGCTCACTTGCTATATCTGTATATCTGTGGATACAACTAACCCATGTTGGAGTAGAAAAGTGGAGTATGGTTTAGAACTAACACCCCTGGTTCTGGGGATAGGCAGTGGGATTTGTTGAAGAAAGAAGATTAATGTGCACTCACCTGTAGCGATCTCTACGCTATATCCGAAACAAAAACCATTAAAGAATAATGTTTGGATGATCCAGACGACCGGTTAATAGTAGTGGGATTTGTTGTAGCAAAGAAGATTAGTGTGCACCCGCCTTACCGATCCCCTACACTATACTCTAGCCGCTCGTATCCGGAACAGAATACCGAATGGCGAAGGAGTGGAGCTAAAAGGCACGGATTGTACCCATCGCCGAGCTTTTATTGAACATTCGGGTTGCTTCCTGTTTGTTGGGTATTTACCATAAATATTTAAAGCGATAAATATTAGCTTCTGATCTTTGTAATAATACTCCTTATATTATATTTATTTCATTAACATTTTCTTGTTATATGCACATTTTGGACTATTTCTATATTGGACATCTACAAATAGTTCAACTTATTTGGAACTGATGTATTATAAGACTTTCTGATAATTTTAACGTTATTTATTTACATAAAATTC
>DWNJ01001787.1:0-11425 GCA_018250275.1 Udranomia eurus
ATCCGTCTTTGTTAACATCTACTTAAATATCGTACAGGTGAAGTAGTTGTTCAAAGCATTGACGAGACAATTTTGAACATGACAGGGCTACCCCTGTTTCAAGTTAGAAGCAATTATACCAATTAATCTTAATTGTTAAAACTGTCAATCTATATCGACTATCTCTTGACCGTATTAATATTCTGCTGATTTTATCGCTATCATCATAGAGATAACATTTCTATTATTTATTTAAAAACAAAATATAATTCCTTTACAAGTTGCAAAGCAAATGAGTATGATTAGACATTTAATACTTAAACTTTGTCACTTAGAAGTAGAGCAACGCGTGCGCTTATGACCTAGGCCGAGTCTTCCGCTGGCGAAGACTAATAAAGCGATTTAATATCCACTTCCGAACTGCTCCATGCATTACTCGTAAAGATCGTGCTGCGCGCATGTTAAACAGCTATTATAATGATATTTAACTTCTCTAAAACAAATTCAGGATATATAGGTATACTGTAACTACGAAGACATACGTAACCTTTACCGAACCATGGGAGCAGGGACGGTTAATGGGTTTCGCGTATTCTGTGTAAATAATTGATTTACAATTAATTTTTTTTTTAATATTTACACATTCAAATCATATGATTCGTACTTCAATTCGTCTGATTGACGCCGCGCCACATTATTTATCTACACACGTATTACGTACATACATTTTCTTCATTAGCACAATTCTGTTGTAAAGTACTTGTCGTGTGTTAGTTTGTTTGTTCGTTAATAAAGTACTTTATACAATTTTGCTGTATTATTCAGTAACGTTGTACACTTTAACATCATGTCGTTTTCTCTTAATCGTGCACTTAATAGTATAAAACGTGATAATTCGAGTCCAGGCGAACGAAGTTGCGGTTAAAAGTAATTAATTTGTATAATATGCCAATCGAAGTCGCGCTTGAAAAATAGCAATTCGAATAAAAATCTCAATCCGGTTATCAAAAATCGAAGCCAACAAGGAAACAACGAGCAACAAGATACCAATATTCTCGCAATTAATTAAAAAAATGCTAATGAAAGTTTTTGAAAACTAGCAGTTCTTAAAAAAATCTCAATCCGGTTATCAAAAATCGAACGCAACAAGGGAACAACGACTGAGAAGAGTCTTATATTCTCGCAATTAATTTAAAAAAATGTCAATGGAAGTTTTTGAAAACTAGCAGTTCGTAAAAAAATCTCAATCCGGTTATCGAAACTCGAAGGCAACAAGGAAGCAATGAGCAAGGAGAGTCCGAAACTCTCGCAATAGCAACGCTTGCTATCAATTGCTCGGCGCGCTCGATTTCATTTTACGACATTTATTTTATCACAGTGAATCATAGAACTGCAAGCGGCTGGTGCAGGGCGGGCGGGCGTTATCGCGCCGCGGCAGCCGCCGTTATCGTCCGCCTACGGGCCGCTACGAAACGAGGAGGTGGCAGTGAGCGCATTTAGTGTGCACTTTTGTGAGGTTGTGTTTTGATAGACCACAAATGGATAAGGGTTAGTAACTTATTTGTGGTTCTTCAAAACGTAATCTTAAATTAAATGTGACTACATAAACGTGTCCATTCATCCATCCATGCATCAGCCTTTTGTTGTCCACTGCTGGACATAGGTCTCCCCTATTAGATGTCACTCAGCCTTTGTCAGGTCGTTTTGCCGTATCTGCCGCATATGCGTGCATTATGGAATAAATAATCCAATGAATATGTAGGTCAACTAAGGCATTCGGATATTGGAATATGGTTGCAAGCGGTGGAAGGCATTAATTAATAAGACCAGCCTAATATTTTCAAATGTTATTCTGAAATCTTTTTAATCTGAAATCGTTTAATAAATCTATACATAACCAACTGTTATATATTTTGCATGCTATTCATAACGTTTTTCATCTTTCATGCATTACTTGAGCCAGATTTAAGCTACACTTCCGTGAAATACCGCATTCACGCTTTCGTAGCTCGCGGTCAACCCAACGTTTTATAACCGAGCGGTGTATCGTCAGCGCCCACACATTGTCTTTGTGCACACTATCTGCGCACCTAAGTTTTGTTTTCCTATCCTAACAAAAATAACCCCATTCTCTCCAATATTACAAGTAAGTTTTTTCTTATCTAAACTGCACAGCGCGTTGAAAATCTCTAAATTGTAACTGAAATGCTTAACTTTTTAACATATTTTCTAAGAAGAGATACCACAAATGTTTTTGTTTTATATTTCTCTTACAAATCCTATGCTAAACAGAACTTCACTCTTAATAACAATATCCTTCCTTTGATCAATCAGGATGAAGATAGATAAAGCCTTAAACCATATAACGATACTGTAATTATACATTTCTCCGCAGGTAGACCAAGTTTTCTTAACACTGGAAACATAAATATGTAAATTTAAAAAAAAGATTATATTTCACAACTATTCTTAAGCCGCACAAAAACGATATCTGAAGATATCCAGACACAGAATGCATACAAAAGTAAACTTAGAGCAAAAGACTTCTGACTTTTTCTCACCTGACAAGCGCTCACTCTATTAAAATAACTAACCCTCCGTTAGTCCAGTCCACCTGATGGTAAGTGGTCACTGCCGCAGATCTGTAATAAACTGAAGGTCGAATTGAAGCGACCAATATTAAAATAACAACAGCCTATCAACTGAAAAGCGACAAATATTAAAATAACAACAGCCTACCAACTGAAAAGCGACCAATATTAAAATAACAACAGCCTACCAACTGAAAAGCGACCAATATTAAAATAACAGGACGAGCTACTAACCCTCCGTCAGTGGGTACACTGGGTGTTTCGTCTTCATTGACTTATCGCCGCAAACGCTTATCGCGCCGCGCAGTCCGTGTGAGTTTTATCGCACCCTCGCAAATCCCTCATAAATGTTTTCACGTGTTATCGTTGCTAACCCTTCAATTAAAATTTGCACACCTATAATATAAGGGTATAGATGTATTAAACTATTATTCGACGATGTGTTTATGCGTGTGTGGTAGCAACCGTGAACATTTTTATGTAACGAAATTGTTTCACGCTTAAACGCTTTTCTTGGGATGGTTTGATTAATTTATAAATATTTTTTATTGAAAAATTCAAATGTTATTTTTACAACAAAAAATTCTGACAACTTGCAAATTACTAGCAAAAAAGGGATAAAAAAAAACAAAAATAATTTAACAAAAGTTATTAAATAAAAAATTAAAGTAAAATAGACCCCCTAATGATGAATGATAACATTCTAGCTGCAGGGAGACGATAAGCCCGCAGCGACTCCCGGAACGATATCCCGACGTGCCACATCTTTCTAGGAGCACCTCTTTGCCGCACCATAGCTATAGCACTTTTCATAGATTTGTTAAGTTTTAAACTACAGTTTTACATGTATACCAATATAGTACCACTACTACTACCATAGTAAAGTGATAACAGTCGCTAGCTGCGTGCTTATTAATAAACATAATAAATTATTAAGGAAACGTCACACTTACTTACAAAGATAACTCACATTACAGTAAAAGTACAGTGCAATAATTACTCAAACAATAATATCAATAGATATAGTAATAGTAATAGAAAAATATAAGAAATTGTCAAAATAAGTCACCAAAGTCTCACTCACATTAACAGTACAGAAAGCATAGCTACACCCGCGGTAGTGTTGCTTTCAGCGATAACACTCGCTAGCTGCGCGATGACGATAAGCCCGCAGTGACTGCGGGTAGCGATAAGCAAGACGCTGCATCGTTATCGCGCCGCGCCGCATCTCTCCAGAGGCACCTCTTTGCCGCACATAGCTCTTTTACGTTCCAAACAAAAAAACATACAAAATCATTTATCATCATGTGAGATCTCTCCTGGTAAGTTTTAGATAATCTGTGTTAGAAGAGTCCCCTATTCTCTGTGCTTCTTCGATTCTTACGTTATTAATAAATAAATATGTAGTTTAATTTATTAGTATGTGTAGTTATAGGTATTCAGAACGTATCTTACGACATAATTTAATCCACAGTTTTACATGTACGTCACTCAATATACATTAATATCAATACAGTAACTTCCGTGATCAAAATCAATACAAGTCGCTGATTGAGTAAATATTAGCAAACATATAAAAATAAAAAAAGTGAAACGAAGTTACCAAAGTCAGAACTTACATAACTTGTATATCATAGCTTTGAGTAACACTATCGCGGGTCTAGCTGTACCGGCGATAGTGTTGCTCCCAGCGATAACACTCGCTAGCTGCGCGGCGACGATAAGCCCGCAGCGACTGCGGGTGGCGATAAGCAAGACGCTGCATCGCTATCGCGCCGCGCCGCATCTCTCCAGAGGCACCTCTTTGCCGCACTTTCTAAACACGGACATTGAGCTGGGATGATGTTGTCTAAGTTTGCGTTGTTTAGTTCAAGTCAGACGGCTAATAACGAGATCGTTACAGATAACCGTGTAGGTTTACTTTTTATTCAAATGTATGTGAAACTCATATTCAAAGTTTTTGTTGTATTTATTATTTAAAATGATCTCTGTAGCTAACTATGACATTTTTTTACTTTTGTCGAGTACTTTATAATTCTAATAATTCATTGCAGTTCATAGACACCATTAACCACAGATAGGGTTGAATCTCTCTCTCAGGTCAACTCTGCGCGTTGCAACTTTTTAGGACTAAATCGGAACGCCCCGTGCAGTGCATCACCCTTGACGCACCAAAGATGTGCAATAGAGTTACAAAGTATTAAATATTACAATCTTTGAGATAGCCATAAAACTGTTCTTTGCATCAACACACATAACACATGCCCTCATACGATTTAAAATCTAATACAATGCTAAAATCATGATTAACGTGTTCGAAAAATTACAATACCGATGTCGAACTGTCGAAAAAACGACTCTATTATATTGGTGTACGCTCGATTATCGCTTGCTGGTGGCGAAGGTAATTTATTAGGCAAAGGGTGGCACCGCCTCTCAGAAAGGTCGCGATAGTATCTCGAAACTAAATACGTGCGAAACTTGGTACGGGTTGTGTGGCCGAACCGATAGATGACTTCTTTGTAACATTTATGATTATTTATATATTATGCTTAGATGGCTGTATTGTTTTTTTTATTATTGGAAGGTAGCACACAAGTATGCAGTCCACCTGATGGTAAGTGTTCCCTGCCGCCCATGGACATCTGTAATCAATCCAAAAATTACACTATTCAGTACACTTAATAATGTACGCACTAACATAACATTTTTTATCATATTATAGTTATGTAAATTCTAATAAGTAACGCAAAATTTCTTACGTAACTTTACGTTACTAAATTGTGTAATTTTAATGCGTTTCAACTTAATAATAGCTTATCAATAGTGGCGTAAGTGAGACCGTGCTACGTCGTAGCATTTGATGTCTACGATAAGTGCGATACATTTAAAAAAACAACCCAAATTAAGTAATTGAAAAATAATGTATGGCTATGATTTTGTAACAGCATTGTGAATCTCTTTACGAATATGGCTTTGCCAATTAGACGATTGGATATGTCTATAAATAAAAGTATAGCGATATACAAACAATAATTAATTATCTCATTACAGAAGTGTCGATTACAAATAGATTTGAAAGCATTAAATATCGTTGATTACACGTCAAATGTTTTTAAACTGCCACTACCAACGTGCTTTGTAACCCAAAAATGCATTTCTAGTCGGTATATCAATTCATACAAATGCCCAAACCTAAACTATCAATAAGTCGATACAATTCGTTACAAAACAAGCGGCACGAAACGTGTTTCATGAGCAATCCTTTAGCTGGAAGGCTCGACCGAATCTCATTCCTACATCCGCACGTAACTATGTACGCGCCATACAATACGAAAAACACTAATAATTCCTTGTATTAGTTTGTTTGGGCGGCACGGTTTAGGTGTGCGCGGATGTACCGTGACTGGATGTGCTTTAACACTACTCTAGAACTAAATGCCATTTGATGCTGTGACTAACGTATTTTTTTATTCCGATGTCATTTTTTAATCGAATTACATTCGATTTATTAATTACACAACAAACAATTCAACAAACATGACAATAATTTAGCTATTGGGTCAATCAGGGTGCTCAAAAATATATTTCGGAAGACTGACAAACTATGGGAAGAAATTGATCAACATTGTTCTAAGTAAAGTTAAAAACTAGACAAATATAGAGCAGATGGAGTAATTTTAAGAGAATAACTGATCATGGACATATTAACTGATCGAAGCAGAGAGCATTTAACCACCTAATTCACAATTAACCTAATTTAGACCATTTAATTGCCTGATTAAGTAGCATTAAAGGAAACCTATGACTAACAAAAGAGCCCCTTATGATGAATAACACAAATTACATTAGCACAAATGTACGGTGAAACAATACAAAGATAACACATCTAGTAACTCTACATCCGAGCGCCTACGTGCTCTATCTCCCGCGCCGCTCACGCTGCGCTAACGATTTATTTAGTAACTGTAACGACGTTTGCGGAGCGCGCCACACGTCACGCCGCCGTAGTTGGCCGTTTTTATCGCCGCGATAACAGTTATAGCCTCAGCTGACTTCTGGGCTACCGACTCGGGTGGCTCTGCCGTCATATGAAATCTTTAGAAAAAAAATTAACTCACCGTACCAAATTGTACGGTGACAAACTAATCGCGCCAGATTTTGCGGTATCGAAGTTGTCCCAAACTATTATTGTACATGTATCCTATCCTATTTTTTAAATATTCTTTTATAACAAGTTTATATCGTTTTAAAAATGTTTACTTTATTTGCCCGAAACCGTTATCATATTTGTATCTACTCAAAGTAGCACGGTATACTGGGTTTACTATCTATTGTAAAAATAGTTTTATCTGGCAATATTCGAAAAGTGTTTAAAAATAATATCCAGTACAGATGATAAGACAGTTGTGGTCAATTTGTTTCGTCCGGCTACAGCGGGAAAGACTTTCGACTTTTGTATTACTTCTATGAAATGTTAATAAAATAATAATAAAAATCTCCTCGCCCGACTCAAACGGAGAAGAGCCGAAACTAGATGAAAATTCTTGGATCTTTTTATAAGTTCATATAATATTTTAAGTGACAAACATATTTTATTACCTTATGTCAGTTATATACTTATCTAGATAATTTACACCTAGATACAAAATAAACAATCGTATCAATATTCCTCAATTTATCATTTTAAAAGTCAGGATACAAAAAATGGTATTGCTGTAGAATCACTATGATTCCCATTATGTTATACCTGTATCGAGTTATATGATTTAGTATGTGTACACTCGTATTAGCCTTGAAGGCTTTATTCCAAGTCGCTCGTACAGCGGAAGCGAACTAATAACTTAATAGCTTAAATGGCTTGCCAGCTGCACTAAACTTATAATCTACGAGAAATATGTACAATATGTGTAATGGATTATTCCGTATGCGTAAACTTTAGTATTCGTTTGAATAAAAAAGGTGATAAATAAATCCAAGCATTTATATTTATTTTAGTTACCTTAAATAGGTTTTATTACAAGTTTTATGTGCAAAAATAAATCAATCAATGAAAATCTTCCTTTCTCGAGCATTATTTGTACCTAAAAGGAATTAAACCATTGATATTTCTATTTGCACTATAATTAGTTCAAAATTCAAACTTAACTTTTTAATTTACATAGATATACATTTAATTAAGAACACTACAACAGCAGTCCGCCCTAGACGATATCGCCGCCCGCGCTTGTAAATGAATATTTATCGTTTCAAGTTAAGTCTTTTCGAAGTTTGAATACCCAATTCATAGAGTGAATCGTTCTTAAACAAGTTTATTAGGTGTAAATGCGAAACTAAAAGGCTGAACTATGACAACAGTCCGCCCTAGCAGATAAGATCGCCGCCCGCCCGCCCCGGAGGCTCTAATTGAATATATATCGACTCAGGTGGCTACGTGCCGCCGCTAATGGTCTTAGATAGTGGAGTGTGTTTTATCAAGAGTGCTGCATTGTTTAATATTTAGTGTTTGATCTGTATTACTTATTATTGTTTTTTAACACTAATTTTATTTTTCGTTATCGCAAGTTATTTAACTATTAGATAGTGAAATTGATTATGTTAGTAAATTGTATATATACCCTATATGTATATATATATATATAGGGTACATATGAAAAATAATATTTGCCGAAGCAATTATTTTGATCAGTTTAATTATCTGTATTAATTTTAGTGAGTGGGACAAGTAAATAAATTGACAGGCGGAGTATCGCAATGCACTATCAGTTTTGTTAGCGAAGTCCACTATACTCGTATCTTATCTTTATCACTTTATATGTTCGCGATCTATGAAGTACAAATTTACGATCAGCCAGTGATTTCAAGTTCGTCGTATCACAATACGGGGGGAAGCGGCCGCCTCTAACGGCGTCGTTACGGCCGCTAACGGGCGTTAACGGCTGTTAGCGTCCGTTATCAGCGATCCAGGGCGGGCGGAAGGCCACCTGCGGCTAACGTCCCGCCCGCCTTAATGCATCCGCACTTATTTATTCCTCACTCACCGGCCCGATATGTTTCCTGATCGTTATCAAGTTTATCCGCCCCAAAGCCTTAACTTAGGGACGCTAGCTTGAAGGGAAGGGTAGAACAAATTCAATACCGAAAAACGGGTCTGTTAGTCGTTAAAAATGAGATTTCCGGTTCTTTATTGACTTCAAAACGAAATTACGCGGTGAACACAATTTTTTATGATCCCATATTAAATGTTATTTTATTGTGCTTACAGAATGGTAATGATTAGAACGTGTGTATCTTTTTGTTAATTACATCTATATAAATACTCGTATATATTCCTAAAATGATGATTTATTTTAAGAACTGTCTACATATGTACGAACTTGCATATACGAAAATGCACGATGTTATAAATGTAAGTGTCTGTAGTCTTTATGAGAACACTCATTCCTCAAACCTAAGAAAAGCCAAAGCCTTTTTTTAGCCAAAAGCATATGTAATGATATATTTAGTAATTCTTCGAAATATTAATAATTACTCCTAGTATTTGTGTTTAATTCCATCATAAAAATATAATTTTTAAAAATAGCACTCTACAACTTGAATGTCTATATCTTAATACACAATAAAGTGCGTAAATCAAAACATTCGCGGTCGGACATTTTAAATCTGGCTACGACAAGTCATTTGTATGATAAACAGCGTAGTTATTGCTTTATTTGTATCCATTTTAATAAGAAAATCCTCTACGGCGTCTACGAGGCTCTAAGAAACAAATTGCTCCAACAAATCATTTTAATAGGTACTTGTATTGGCCGAAGATTTCGTACTACCCTCCACTACCCTACAATGTTAAACGGTTATGTCGATTTAAAATAAATTCTGATATTTTGGGATGCCAAAATTTTATGCTACATACACATGAGGTCGGGGGTCCATACTAGTTGTATATATGTATGTGTGTGTTCCTTGTGTTAAGGCCAAGAGCTTTAATAAACTGTATGTACATCTTTACAACTTTTGATTAATTGCGTAAACTTAGTATTAGTTAGTAATACTTAGTGTTGTTTGAATTCCAAGCTATAATTTAATACATTGACCCAATCCTATTCAGTAATTCATTTTGTTTTTTGTGGGTATATGACTATTTTTTTGTTTGGTATATTTTACAACTAATATTATGCCCCATAATTTTATACATACATTTTTATTGTATTATACTTTCTAAACAATTTCATTAGCGCCGGTCAAGATAATTCGAAATACGAAATAGCTTTTATGCTTACGCTATTTCTTATTCCAAATTTTGTTTATACCAATTAAAATTTCTTAACCCGGTTGCATAACATAGTGTCCGGTAGAAATAAAACGTCTCGGCGAACCAACATGTGCTCTACAACATTTGAAAGCACACGAGGCGTCCAAACGTCACTAGAGAGCAAAACGCTCGACCTATTTCGGGCACAAAGTGAATGGACCTTTTGCAGGAATCTGATTCCGAGGTGAGATCTGTCTGTGGGCGGTAGGTCAGGCCCGGACCTTGAATGTTGTACATTTGTCTCGTTCTATGCTTCGCGAACTTTATCATTCACGAGGACATGTATTGTGTGTGCGTTAGTGACAAACTTGTCACAAAACAGAATTGAAAATCTAAATGCAATGTTATATCACTTAACTACATTTTTAAATTCTTTTATTTTGAATTTAACAACCTTTATATAATAAAATAAAATTTACTAAAGCATACAGAGTTTTTGAAATCTGTAGTTGTCAAGATGAGTTTCAATATTAAGTTTTAATTTATGTGTGCGTGCTTGTAATCGGAGTAACGTAGACAAGGTGTCCCATTTCTTCGTAGCTGAATACACAAATACTAATTGGGACTCTAGAAGAACAGGAGTATTCTTCCTATAATGTTATATACAACTGATTAGAACTCCACATAAACGTCTGCATGAGTCTATCTGAATGTTTATCAAGAAACTAAGTTTGGAGTTTCGTATCTCCCCGAAACATATCTTTGGCATATCTTTAGGGCGGCACACAGTAAAAGTTCACGTCAAGATACGGTATCGGCCGGGAATTTAAAGTTACGCTAGTTCTGTGAAGCGCTGCCTCGCATTTTTCCACCGGCTAGATAATCGGGAAGTTAGGACTCCCCGCATGCTTAAACTGCCTTGAAGAGGTGTATGGTTCTTCGGGTTTATGGCACTTACTTTTAAAGGTACGGAAACTCCGGAAGCACCACTGCCACCCATATTTCTTATTTATAATACCAGTCTCCCACAGCCACGAACTAAATGAAACCCATGAATATGTGGGTTGACCCGCGACAGGATCGAAATTTTTTCTTAGGTTGACCACAGATGCAGTTGCTACCCCTGAAGACTAAGTTGCATCGTCTCGGTTAACTGTGTCTCCCTTGCCATACTCTTCTAACCAGAACACAGCAGCAAAAACACTACTGGTATAAGGGTGAACTAGGTGTCGCGGTAATGCCTCCGGAGTCACATCACGAGACGCTCTGCCACCATCAAAATCTTAATCAATTAAATTAAATCATACTTTTTAATACAAAACAAAATATTTAGGTATAACCAAATATGTTTATATATAATTTATATTCATTTCATGCTCAAAAATCCTAGTACCTACCCAGGTTCTATCGGTGTACGGCAAAGTTAGGTGGCGGCTATCTCGCCGGAATATTTCAACCGTATCTTTCGCTCGGAGAAGTAGTGAGAGATATCACCAGTGTACGGGAATTTTAAACTTACTCTTTCACTATACAAGACTGGATGAAACACAAAACAAAATAAATTTAATATTTATTATATATAATTTACAAATAAATATTCATC